>ML389225.1:0-76394 GCA_005239525.1 Nicotiana knightiana
GGGTTGAGATCCCTTTGTTTTGGGTGAGTTTCATGGGTTGTATTTGGGCTGCTTAATGGGTCAAAATGGCTATAAAAAATAATGGGATTTTTTCATTCTTATACACTATTTGAAACTTTATTACCCTTAATGTCCATGTTTAGTTAATTACCCGGCATAAACAAGTTTTGTTTACAAAAAATATACAATCTACCTTAAAAGGCTCCCAAATCCATTATTTGTGCCTTCAATCAAGGGATTTAGTTATACCCTTACCTTTTTTTTTCTCCTCTTCTCTTTTCTTATTTTTCTTCCTCCTTAATATACGGTAATCATTGATCTCTAAGCTATTTTTCTTCCAAACATGCAGGGTCATTCAAGAAAATAGAAAAATCAAAGAAAATCAAATAGACGAAAAACTTGATATATTTTTTGATTTATTACGCAGTTCACACCTTTAAAATCCATACCCCGGGAGACAACATTTGTGACAATTAAAACCCATGTTTTTCCTGCTCCGAAGTTACCAACGGCATTTTCTCTCTGCATTATAATTGAAGTGAGTAGGAACCAGAATTAGTGTCCACTACAGCAGGATACAAAATTAATCAAGCAAATATAAACCATAACCCTGCACTTCAAAATTCACATATATTTTTCTATCAAACTTCATCAAATAAATAATACCAAAAACTCCTGCAGTTAAAATCGACCACAGATTTTTCTGTTTTCTTGTTGGATCACACGATATACTTACGGTATACACTTATTTACAACTAATCTACAACTTATCTACAACTTTTATACATTATTTCGACACAGTTAAATAGAACTACAATATCATACAACTTAAATACAATTTTTATATAAATTTTATACAATATGTCGTTTGTATATTTTGTATCTGATTTATACATAGTAAAAATAAATTTCATACAACTAATTATATATTATACAATTTATCTACAACTTATCTATAATTTATTTAATATTATTTCTATAATTTTACTATAATTTCGTAAATATAGTGCATATCACGTCTTCTTCTTCTTCTTCTTCGAATTTCAATCTGAAATTCAGTCAAAATAAAGTCTAATCTTCACCAAAACACCCTCAAAATTGAGATATAAACTCCAAACCTTATTCCCAATTGTTAGCAACAACACCCAATCCAAACAAATAATGATTTTTGAAAACCCAAATTCGAATTCAAAGCTTCAAAGCTTTTTAATGGTTGTCAATGGTGGAATTGCTGCTCTCTTTTTCTTTGCTTTACATTACTGAAATTAGAGATTGAGAGATAGAGAGAGACGTAGAGAGAATTCCCAATTGTTTGTAACAACACCCAATTCAAACAAGTAATATTTTTTGAAAACTCAAATTCGAATTTAAAGTTTCAAAGCTTTTTAATGGCTATCAATGGTGGAATTGCTGCTCTCTTGTGCAAGAATAAGTGGGGGAGAAGGGGTGGGATGTGGAGAGAGAAACGTGGGGGGAAGTGAGAGTGATTGTAGGAATTGATTAATTATCCTTAAATCATAAAAATGTACATAATTGGTAATTTTGTATATAGGAGGTAATTAAAATGAAACTTGAGTACGGAGGGTAATAAAGTTTCCAATAGTGTATATGTATGTAAAAATTCCAAAAATAATTGGTTAACTTGGGTTCAGTCCAAATAGACCCATGAGCTAAAATATTTGTAGTCCAACCCACTAATCTTTGGGCGGGTTGGACGAGTTTGGGCTCAAATTGCCACCCGTATTCACAGGAAAGGCATATGGCATTTCCGTCAGCTTAATATATTTTGGAATTCCATCAGGTGGACTTAAAATGCTCAATATTTGCAACTTAAAAGAACAAATGTGCTCAGAATAATATAATTGGGATAAGAATAGGCTTGGCCCGAAACTTAAGGGACCACTCTAAGAAGTGACAATCATGTAATATTCTCATTAATGTTTCGGTTGGGGGTGTGTGGTTACAATGGCTGTTTCCTTGTTCATGGCTGCTATGAAGTTAAACTTCCCAATTGTTGAAAAGAATGTGCGTATTCAATCCTTTCGTGTTTTCTTGAAGCCTGTGCGTTGTCTTCCTGTACAGCAACAGGTATTCATTTTACTAATGACTTAATTTATAGTTGATCATTATTCTGTGATTTATGATTCATTTTCATGATGTGTGTAACTTTTCTGATGTTCTGTGGAGCAAAGAAATTGTGTCGTGAGTTGGATTTTTTTTTCTTTTTTCACTCATCAGTTACATTCTATCGTTCATATTCCCATCTGATAAGCAATGGTTGAACCTGGAATTTATACAAGGGATTCAAAAGTTTGTATGTAACTCAAAATTATCTGTTTGCACAGTATAATTATTCGAAAAAGTGGATTTACTCTTACCCTAGCTCTGGCCCCTGCGTCTGAAGTTAGTATTTAAAGATTAAGCTGCAGGTTGAGTATGGAAATGGATCATTAAGATGATGGGGAATATCAGTTTAGTAGTCAAAGTGGCTATCAGTTATTTTGTTTCCTTTTAGTTGATTCATATTCCACCTGAGTTGCTCATGAGATGAAAAGAATGCAACTTTGGATGAAATCTTGTAGCAGTAATATCTTATTAGCAATAACTCAGTTGTAGCTCTCCTTGCGCATTGCTAGCCTCGCCTCATTTACAAAATAATTGGTGAATCAGTAATTTTAATATGTCATTTCTTACTGGATCACGTTTTCACTTTGCCCTAGCTATGGTGTAAGTTGGATATTTATTGTGCCAACTCTACCATTCCTGAAGCTACAATCAATTTCCAAGTCGTACTGTTGAGATACAGATATTCCCACATGGGATTTTCGATTCAGATATTCTTTTACTGCATAAATACTTTACCCTCATGTACTGAACAATGCCAGATTTCCTGCTCCATCAAAAGTTATCATCTTCTTTTCCTTCTAAAGTATCCACATAGGAGCCAAAGGGGAAACATTTTTATGGTTTCCATCTTCTTTTCCTTCTTTTGAACGTCCTATTAAACATATCTTCTTTAAATGTAGCTGCCATTGTTCATTGTACCCCGAACAGATTCTGCAGCATCCACCACAATTGTATCGCAACCTGGCCAGTGGCGGAAGCAGGATCTCCGCGAAAAGGGGTTCAAAAAGTTAAAAAAGATTGTAGCCAGTGGAATTGAACCTATGACATTACACAAGTTTTGAACCCCCTTTACCACTAAACTATACTTTTGGAATGTGTAAAAGACAGATTTTGCCTTACAAAGACAGTGTAATTTTTCGGGGCCCCGTAAATCCGCCCCCTGAACCTGGCAATGCGCTAATAAGTCGCCCACATCTTCGCTGAATAATTGTAATGTAAGACCAGCTAAGATAGGTGAAAAGAACATACATTTCTTGGAGCTCTAGTATTCCATGCTGAGATGAGATGAGTCTTGATAACCTGTGGTAGATGGACTTTACCGAAAATACTCCACTCCCCATTTTGTCCTTTTCCATATCTTGATCAGATAATGTAATATGTTCTATTTGAACCATTTAACAATGAGTGTTGCTGACATGGTCAGATGAACTTGTCATGTCTTAGTTCTCAGCGGTCTAACTCTTTCTCTGTTTGTTCTCGTTTGAAAGGCTGAGTCTGGAACCTTGTGCGAGCCTTGTGGTGGCAATGGATGGTTACTTTGTGATTTTTGTAAAGGGCAAAAGACCAATGTGAAATCTGAGACTAACAAAATTTACCGTCGATGTCCATCATGTAGAGCTGTAAGTATTGGTCTACAATCTTGCATGTGTTGTTAAGTTTTAATAAGAATTCCACTGAACATTTTCTTTGTGCTACCTACTGCAGGTGGGATACATATTGTGCTCAAAATGCAAAGTTTTCAAATGCGTTACTTTCCCAAATTATGAAGATGGTGAAGTCCTCAGCTTTTGAACTCGCAAGTTCATCTCACTTGTTATCTCGAATATTCATTTTGACCAATTACCATACATATAATTTTACTCACTGGAGTTGCATATGTAAGTTTACCTGATATGTTTACTCTTTCGATAATCACTATAAAGAAATGCAAAAGAAAAAGAAAACAGCTGTGCAATGCAAACTCTGTGAGATTTCAGGCGTTAAAGAGATGTGTACACTGACTTTTATACTCCTCCAGATCATTGCATAATTATTTTGATAAACAAATTACGTATAAAAATTAACAAGTTGAACCCGCTTGACGCATGCAAGGCATTGGCGTGATGGCTCAAGCGGGCAAAAATAGCACCGGCTAGCTAGTTTTCGGACTGGTCATTCAAAAATAGTCGGCATTTGCCAGATCATTGAGAAATAACCACTATTTTGGTGCAACAGAGACCGGTCCAGCATAATATACTGGAGTTCACTTCCAGCATAGTATACTGGAGATTCGAGTACCTGTGTATGAACTTCTAGCATATTATCCTAGACCGATATACTTTGCTGGAACTCCTAACATAACATACTGGAGTTTCAGTATACTTATGCTGGAACTCTAGTATATTATGCTGGAGTATTTTTCGGATTTTGATGTGATTATTTTTGAATGACCACTTATAAAACTATCAATTTTTGAATTTCTCCCGTCAAGCGGGATCATCTTAAGTTGCATGTCCAGAGTTCGAGTTTGCTCTAAGAATTTTACAAGCGTTTTTTCCTTGTTTTAAAGCGGTTAGATTTACTGCTCTTATTGCGCTCCATTCTTCTGAACTACTATTTTAAAAGTTCCCAATTGAAGGTATTGTACAGTTTATCAATAGTGATTATCTTTTATTGTTTCTTCAAATGATCTTCTGTCTTACATTTACACCTTTTTTATTTGAATGTTTCAAATATTTCGTACTGTTTTCCTTACCAATTCCTAGTTGTTGCTTCCTCACAATTTCTTGTTTAATTATTTGAAATTCTTATACTATTAAAATCTTTAATTTTATGTTAGTTTTTAGTTCTATTAATTGTTAGCCCTGATTAGATTGTTACAATAAATATTTTAGCGCATGTTAATTTGTTAAATTTAATAAATAAGTAGATTACTTAGTATTTTGGTATATATGGAATTGATTTGAGTGAAGTGAAACAGTTTTAAAAAATTGAAGTTTAATAAATACTTTTTTTTGGAGCATGGCATCAAAAGAAAATAAGAGTAAACACAAATACTTGTTGAGGTTTGTTATGAAACAACATAAAGAGCGGAGGGTAAAACTCGTTTGTTTGTCTAGTAATATTACTACTGGTAGATAAATTTTAATAACTTGTCTGAAACCGCTTGCACAAAAGTCTAGGTCCGCCGCTTCAAGCTGCGGTCAGCCAAATTAATTTTGACAAAGATCGGAGGAACTAACTAGGTAGTCACTAGCACCAAAGATATACAATAGTCATCTGGAGGAGTTTTCCTTTTTGGATTCGAAAATCTTAGTCGAGCTGATGCGAGATTGATTATTTCTTCCAGGTTCACTTTCTTTTTTTTCTGGTTCTTTAGGTTGGTAAACTGCTTCTAAACACTCTTTAGCTCTGTGAATCTTTGACTGAAGATAAAAACTCCCATTTTTAGCATTTCGCTCAAACAAGTTGTCATATTTCTGCAAGAAGAATGAGAAGCAAAGTATTTGTCATACTGAAGAGAAAGGAAGTGTTACAAGGTAAATGACGCCATTTAGACGAACCTGCACAATTTCTTCCCATGATGAATTCTCAGTGACGCCAAGAATCTGCCTTGCCTCTCCCTCCGTCATGGTTTTACTAGCTCTTTTAATATTCTGCACCGCTTCTTGAGCAACGCCATTTTTCGAGGCATCTGCCATCAAGATGCAGTAAGTACATCATGTGGCAAGATGTGCAGGGAAGCAAACATATAACAACAAACCAAGTCAAGCCCAATAGCTTAACTCAGTATATTGAATCTTACCCCATTTCATTCCTTGAGGTAGGAGCCGGACATGAATCAATCATGTCGAAACAGACTTTTTACATTGATTAACAATTCTTTTTAATGCAGAATTTGGTAGTGATCCCTAAGAAAATCACCCATGTATCTCTACTTAGTATTAAATACAGTACATTCCTTGTCTGCAAAGGATTAACCAGGTAGTTAACACACAAAAACTCTGGAAATCTCAGTTTCAAATCCCAACTAAAAAATCACTCAGAGTGAGTCTATCAACTCCAACCCGGTGAGTAGGATTACGTAGCCCCACTGCTTGTAGGTTGTGCAAGCAGCCTGATGGATAAACCAAATGGGCGTGCAAGCTAACTCACACATTCAAATCAAAAGAAAAAACCTCTTGAGCGCGCACACACACAAAAAGAAAAAAAAAATTGGATAAAATTTAGGGACGCAACTTGTCGTTATTGCTGAATCTTTTTTTTTTTTTTTTTTGTAGGAAAGATAAGATTATATTAATTATAAATATGCATTCATACAGAGAGGTTGGTATTGGGGATGCAGCAAAGTACTAATACTACAAATACTACTAGTAGAACTGTTAAGAACATCTATTGTGGGGTGTTGATCCAAGNACAGAGGTTGGTGTTGGGGATGCACCAAAGTACTAATACTACAAATACTACTAGTAGAACTGTGGAGTGTTGATCCAAAGGATCATTACAAAAAAAGGGGAGTTTTCTACTATAGTAACTCCATGTGCAGCACCATGTTGCAGAGAATAACCATGCACGGCATTTTTGGGATTTTTTAACAAGAGCATTCCTTGGGAATTAAATTAACCTCACATCTAATGAAAAACAATGCAACAGTTCTG
Organism: Nicotiana knightiana; assembly: GCA_005239525.1. Classification (NCBI taxonomy): domain Eukaryota; kingdom Viridiplantae; phylum Streptophyta; class Magnoliopsida; order Solanales; family Solanaceae; genus Nicotiana; species Nicotiana knightiana. Next base: position 6,765 of record ML389225.1, read on the forward strand.
AAATGCTTATGATGCAGAACGACTCAGATTAATTGCCTATAAAATTAATTATAAAAGGGGAGGGTTGGGGGTGGGGGGTGAGGACATTAATTCAGAAGATACTTACTGGCTAATGCCTGACGATATGCTTGAACAAAAGCCCTTGCCAATATAGAAGAGCCCATTACAATTAAATTCGCAAGAATTTTTGCAGCCTGCCTCAAGAACAACATGATTGTGTTTCCCGCATTAAGATATCAACTCAAGTAAGCGCATGGCTCATGGAAATGCACTTGAAAGGATAGGGAAAACATCAAAGAATAGTGATGTAATGTGAGGTATGGCCCTAAACATCCACTTTTTCTATGATAAGAACCATGTTGGTAAAAAGAGTAAATATATGATTTTACTTTTGTGTAGGGGGATAGAGGGGAGGTCACATGGACATGGTTAGTCGTAAAATCATTTTTACTAATCCATCAAATGCGTTACCATTTCAACCCAGCTAAGTAAAGAGAGAGCCTAACTTAAAATGGCAAAAGAACAAAAAAGGAAGAGTTAGACTAAAGAAATCCTTAACTTACCAAAAAGACTTTTGAAGAACTCTATAAACAAGCAAAATGATGATACTCAAATTCAAAGGAAAAAGGAATTGGCAGAATGCACATCTGGATGAATATTGCACCAAGAATAAAAAAGTTAAAAAGTACAAACATACCATTGATGAAATTAGGAGATGACCGCAACCAGGAAAGCGGAAATGAGTAACCTAAGAAAAGACCAAACAACAAAGTGGATCAATTAGATTAAAAAATCAAAAAGCTACTTGTATACATGATATTAGTAGTCCCCAATAAGACCAAATACCATAAATAGTAAAAAATAAAAATACATAAAAAAAGAAGCTAGAATCCAAGCATTGAAGGTTAAAAACTTTCGTTTCTTTATAAGGCCAGTCAAAGGTTAAACATGTTGTGCTTATTTAAGCATCTATGAGTTTGACAAAAACAACAATACCAACCATCCTCCAGATGAAATACTTTACTCACAACACATCAGACTAAAACTATCAGACAGCAAACGAAATGATTCATTCACGAGTCTTCCATGCTTTGCATTCTCTTCCACCAGATGTCAAAGGCTCATTTAAGGCGCACTTAAGCCCTGAAGCTAAGAAAAGCTCAAGAAGGGTGCTTCACCTCGCTTAAGATGCGCTTCTGTGTAGGCAAGTCACTAAAGTGTATGCCTCAATGCTCGTGAGTTCCGTCTTGAACTAAGCGGTACTAAACAACATATATTATCAACAAATAAGTGTATTAGTTGTTGAGGAAAACATTAGGAGTAAATTTGTTTCTTTTTGTTGAATTACATAATGTATTTTTATTTTTTTCTTTAGTTGCGCCTTTTTTTTACTAAAGCCCGCATTTTAGCTGCGCTGTAAGCTTAAAGCCCCAATTGACCTGGAGCGCGTTTTAGAACTTTTCGCTTTTGACAACACTGTTCCACTCCCTTGTCATCCAAATTCTTATCAAATATCAGTGACTTCTTCTTTAAATTATATCTAAGACAAATTCACTTCCCCTTAACAAAAATGTTATTTTGTTTAGACTTTCGATGCATTAAGCAGAATCACTCCCTTGGTGACAAAATCCCACATTAATTATATTTTCATATAATTCAAAAACAAAAAAGACAAAGCAGAGCTCAAAATGTGGAAAGTAGAGCATATGCTACACATATTACTGCCAAAAAGAACTTTTCTACACTCAATTTGCTGATGCAAAGTAGCTTAACTCTTGTAAGGATATCAACTGTATAACCCCTTTATTTCACAAAAGAAGCAGCAGATATAAACTTTGATACAGAAATGCAAAAGTAAATCCAGTCACTCCACCTAATAAGGGGCGAGAATGACAGTTGTATGTGCTTCTTTGGCTAACATGCCAAGGTAAACACCCATTTCCTTTGTCATTCCAGCTTCTTTTTCTGGCTCTGCAACTTTTCAGCCAGTATCAGTATGTCCAACATAATGTTCATCAGAAAAAATGTAACCGGTTTCTGGGAGAATATGCCTCTTGACCAATTACAATCCAGCGTTGTTCAATTTAGCTGGCTGCTGGCCACTGTTCAAAACATACTCATTATACTCAATTCAGTTGGATATTGTGCTTCAAGAGAAAGAACAAGACTAGGAAGTTGTGCAAGTATAAAATATTTTTGCAGTAATTTCCTATAGCCCAGCCTCTTTGTATTTACTTTCAATAACTTAGTAGCCGTCTAAATACAATAAACACACACACACACACAAACAAAAAAGGCTAACTCTACATTCTATGATCAAATTCTTTCAAGCCCAATGTAAGCTTCTTAACTAAGGATTACTGTTATACCCAAAAGCTGATAACTTTGCAATCGCAGTTGTCTTTTTCAAACAATTCAATGCATATCAATGAAAACACAAAAGAAAACGGAAACCCTTTTCAACAAAGATAAGTTAAAGATTAAACAATCTGGATAAATAAGAAAAAATGTCAACTTTTCGGATAATCAGTTCAGAATTCTTTTAAAAAGTTGAAACTTACAGAGAAAAATCGTACCTTTTGACAGCAAAGGCGAAATACGAGTGAGAAGTCAGATAATGATGAATTCGAAGGCACTCGGAATAAAAGAAATTTTCGGGGTTGGAAGAAATATGGGTGGTTTTATAAAAAAAAAGATTTTTAGGTATGAGAGTTTCTGGATTTGCCTAGAAAAAATTAGGCAGAAGGGGCAACGCCACAAAAGGACAAGGCTATGTTCTTTTTTTTTTTAATTATTATTATCTCTATTTGAGTTGATAGAAATATATACTTTTTGCTGTTTGGTTTGAGGCGACAATAGAAGCAAATAAATAAATAAATAAATAAATTTTTTTTGTAAATCATGATAACAAATACTCCTAAAAAGTATTTTTAATGTAATTAAAAAGAATTTATAAATGCAATATTTGAAATTAAAAATGACAAAAGCGAAGAGAAATAGAGGAACAAAACTTCTTTATCACTAACTAGGACAAAAGCAAAGAACAAATCTCATATTGAAATTAATTTAAATTAATGAGGAAATTTATAATGGAGAAGATCTGAATCCCTTTGATTATGCTTTGCATTACACCTACGTACAGGTTAAACATAAATGGACAAATAGCCGGTGAAGTGAATTAAGACAAGATGATTTTTTAGCACCATATTTGTTCATAATATGTGCCGAAGGTCTTTCTAGACTATTAAATCACGTGGAATGCAAATGGCATATTCAAAGTTTAAGTTTACTTGAGAGGGGACCTACGGTAAATCATCCTTTTTTTGCATACGATTCTTTTATTTTTGTTCGGCTAATATCCAAAATGCTGTTAATATTTCTAAAATTTTAGAAGTTTATGAAGAATGTTTGGGACAGAAGGTGAACTTGGATAAATCAGTGATAATTTTAGTAAAAATACTCTTAAAATTGATAAATATGGTATTATTGCAGAGCTAGGCGAGTTACAAAGGAATAATTTAGGCTTTTATCTAAGTTTACCTGCAGTAGTTGGAAGATCTAAGAAGAAAATGTTGGAATTTATTAAGGATAGAGTGAGGACAAAAATTAAGGGTTGGAAAAATAATTTTCTAAGTCCGCCGGAAAAGAGGTGATGCTTAAATCTTTCTTATCCGCGATTCCGGCTTATGTTTATCTTGCTTGCAATTTTCGGATAACCTATATGCAAAGAGATTACTACTATTTTTTCTGATTTCTGGTGAGGGCGACATGAGGACAGGAGGAAAATGCATTTTGGAAAATGGGAGAATCTTTGTTTAGCAAAATCAAAATGTGATATTGTCTTTAGTCATTTAAAATCCTTTAACTAAGCTTTGTTAGCTAAACTTGCTTGGATTTAGGCTTTTGGTTAAGGCAAGACACAATTTGGGTAAGAGTGACTCAAAACCTTTCTAAGCACTACAATTTGTATAAATTAAAGCACACTTCCTTCAAAACTTTTTCCACCATTTCTTCGTTTTTCTTATCACCTGGTCTTCCATTTATTCACAATTCCTAAAAAAAATAGAGTCTTGTAGAAATTGAAGAAACACTTTGAGGTGGTTCGGTGTCGGTTCGAGGTCAATAAGTGCTATGTAGTAAAGAAGCAAAGTATATGTAGAGTTCAAGGAGAGTATAGTCACTACGTTCCCGAATATTCACCCAACCCGTCCCAAAGCCTACATTACAACCCGTAAAAAGTCCTAGGTGATCTACATCTAATTATTCCTGAGACAGCAACAAGTTAAAATAAGGGCAAGCATATGGACTGATACTTGTAAAATGTAGCTTTCATTCCGAGTGAAAGAGTGTTTGATTGCATCCCCTGTAAATATGTGTGAGTTGGGGATTTTCTTGTTGTGAGCACGCATGGATTGGAAGACTTAACAGAATTAGGTTCTTGAAGCAGAATAAAAGTGCACACTTAGCTGTGAGTAGCATTTTGTCAGTTTGCCCGAGGCTCAAAGTTCACAAGCGGATGGGTCGTATTGTTAAGTGATATTTGTCTTTCATGAAGGGTAAATAAAAGAAGTTACATGCTTGTTAACTGACGGTCAAAACCATATACAATCACTACTGTTTCGTGACATATCGGTAAGAGTTTAGGAGATGATAATTTTTGTTCTAATTGCTTGAGGAAAAGCAAGAGTTCAAGTTGGGGGTATTGATGTACCGTAGAATTTCGGCACATTTGATACAAATTACATAGACGTTAGTTCATCTTTCAATGCATTTTTAGTTAGTTCTTATGAAGTTTTGGTGTTTTGCAGTGTACGAGGCTTGAGGACCCAAAAACATGGAAAAGAAGTCAAAAAAGCATAAATGTTGCAAGTATGCAATCGCATAAGGCATATGGGGACCGCATAATCATCGCAAACTGAAGCAGACTCATGGTCAACTGAGGAGGAGAAAATGCGATCCATTATGCGGTCGCATAACGCTTATGTAAACCGCATAATGGAATCAAGAAAGCTGAGAAGCACTTATGCGGAGGAAAATGGGGTCACATAATGGATATGTGGACCGCATAATTGAAATGCGGTCATATGTTGGGTCTGGAGAACTGAGATTATGCGATGCTTTAGGAAGATATGCGGACCGCATACGTGATCTGCGATCAGTATGCGGTCGCATAAGTGCTCTGCAGGGACATTTTTGTCCAATTTTGACCGCGACTTTTAGCCCACAATAAATAGATTTACTAGAGTTTTTGTGGGTCATCTTGTCTAAAAAAGAGGCTAAATTGAAGGCATTGAATACCCCATTATTTTGGAAGCTTTTTAAGAGAGATTCTTGCACTTTTATAAGCTTTATGACTTTAATTATTGTTTTATCTTTGTATTTTAGTATGAGTGGCTAGTCTTAAATACTAAGGTTGTGGACCCTAAATGGGTGTAATGTTAATGAGTGTTTACCATTGAATATATATATATAATGGTTGGTTGATATTTATTCATTTCTCATGCTTCATTTATTGTTGGTGGTTGCAAATATTAACAAATTCCATTTTACTCTTTCTTTACTTGGAAAAGTGGATTAGGGTTTGGTAGAATTGAATATCAAAAACTGAAGGCTTTAAACCTTGTTTGATAGAATCGCTTAGGAATACGTGGATCCTATTTGGCATAAATTGATTATTATTAATTGCAACTCTTTTATATTTGAAAAAATCATAAAGAGGAAATATTACTCAACTATTGGAAAATATTGAGTAGTCGCTTAGAAATCATTTGCATATCAAAGGACCTCCCATTAGAAATATATCATATTAATACCGATAGCATTACATTCCATTGAAGGAGACACAACCTTGGTTTTTTTAATCAAATTAATTACAATCTCACAATATTACAGTTGTCTTTATTACACACAATTACAGTACTCTTTTAGCTAACGTAATAGAATTATGATTTAATTCAAGTTTCACACTACTCAAGTAATCTTTTCCTGCCTATTACCTATGGGATTCGACCCCAGCCTAGTTGGGTTATTATATTTAACATCGACCGCCTTACACCATTTATTAAGGTGCAATTTGAGCGTATCAAATTTTTGTTGAGCTTCTGATAATCCATGCAGACTCTCTATCCGGTCACGGTCCTTGTTGGGATGAGCTCATTTTTCTTGTTTTCGATCACAGTCATGCCTCCTTTATTTGGCACACATTGCACCAGGCTTACCCAAGAACTATCGGCAATGGGGTAGACTACCCCGGCATCTAACCACTTGATGATTTCTTTCTTCACCACCTCTTGCATGGACGGGTTTAACCGTCTTTGATGCTACACACTAGGTTTACTTCCTTGCTCCAACTGTATTTTGTGCTCACAAATTCCGGTGGGAATCCCTCAAAAGTCCGCTATTGTCCTCCCAATGGATTGCCGGAGTTCCCTCAAGACATTCAATAAATGATCTAACTGCACATCATTCAATAAAGAATAAACGATTGCCGGTAAAGTATCATTAGAGCCAGTAAATTTATACCTTAAGTGCGGTGGAAGTGGCTTGAGTTCAAGTTATGGTGGCTCAATAATTGAAGGCTTGGCAAGGGGAGTGGCTCTATTCTCTAAGTCAAGATAAATCTTCTTTGGTGCATAAGTATATGACCCACGTCCTTCTAATGCATTAACCGACTCCGTGTACCCCTCCATGTATTCACCATCAAAATTCACCAATATAGCAGCCAAAGCCTCACCTAGGCATCCTTCTTCCATCTTCATCTAAATTTTGTCTTCTATATCATCAACAACATCAATGACTGAGATGCCCTCATATGCATGTGGCAACTTCATACCCTTACTTGCTTGGAAGGTGACCTTTTCATCATTGACTCGGAACTTGATTTCATTTTGTTCCGAACCCATAAGTTCCCTTCCAGTAGCAAGGAATGGCCTCCCCAAGATGATAGGGATTTCTTTATCAACAACACAGTTAAGGATTACAAAATCAGCCGGAAGGAGGAACTTTCCCACTTTCATAAGGACATCATCAACAATTTCCACTGGTCTTTTGATTGAACGATCGGCCATTTACAACCTCATGCTTGTAGGCCTTGGCATATCTAACTCCGCTTGCTTGTAAATAGCAAGAAGCATCAAGTTAATGCTGCCCCATTATCACAAAGAGCCCTTGCAAAATCTCGCAAGCCAATAGTGCATGGAATAGTGAAGGCTCTCGGGTCTTCTTTCTTTTGAACGGTAGTTGTTGCAATAATGGAACTAACCTGGTGATTCACATTCACCACTTCATTCTTGGTGGTTCTTTTCTTGGTTATCAAGTCCTTCAAATATTTAGCAAAACCCGACATCTCTTGAAATGCTTCCACAAATGGGATGTTCACCGATAATTGCTTGAGAATCTAATAGAATTTCTCGAGTTTGCTATCATCAACCCTCCTAGCAAGTCTTTGAGGGAAATGAGGGGGAGGTCTAGGAATGGGTGCTAGAGCTTTTGAAGCCTCTTTCACCTTTTCCTTTACCTCTTCACGATTTGCTTCTTGGACTTTCACTTCTTTTGGGAGCTTTTCAACTTCAACAACAATTGGCACCTCAACTTGTGCCTCAACCTCTTGCTTAAGATCGTCTACTCCAACTGTTTGTTCATTTTCTCCTTGAAGTACCTTCCCGCTTCGCGTTGTGATTTCCATGCAATGAGAAGTCAGGCCACTCCCATTACCTTTTGGGTTTGCAATTGTGTCACTTGGGATTATGCCCTTCAGCTTTGTGATCACGCTCAACTATGTCTTATAGGAAGACTAAACGGGCGCTGCAAATATAATCCGGGGTATTATTCCCAAAGTCGATCCCACAGGGAATTTACGTATCAATCAAGTTGTTAGAATACTCAACTTTTACTTAGTCAATTCTCTCAAGACTTTTGAATATAAATTGGTGATGTTTTACTATTTCTACTGACAAAATTAATAACTAATGATTAACTAACAATATGATGTAAAAATAATTATAATAAAGATCTAAGGTTATAGTTTCCCCCCTCGGTGAACTTCCTTCTCGGATACTTCTTATAGTTTGATTAGTTGTCTCTATCAATCATGAACACTCTATCTACCATAAATCTCTCTCAAGTAATTATGATAATTTACTAGACGCACTCTCTCAAGTTACGCTAGCTAGATTGCATTACAGTTCACTTTAGATTGCACCCGAAGTATCGTTATTTCTAATCCAACTTCTAAACCCTCAGTTATGACTTTCGTCTATACTATGGGAGTGATTTTGTTCAAACAACTACCTAAATATGCACTCTCTCTCAAGTAGATACATAATAAATAGGAACAGCTAATTGAGGGCCCTTCAATCAACTACAACAAGAACGTAGTTGAACAAATAGAGATTAATCAACCAATCAAAACTATATTAATATCACAGTAAGTTCATCCCCAACGGGTTCCACAAAAACCCTAGATTAAAGAAATTAGCTAATCATGCTCATAATAATCAAACCCAAAATAACTTGCATAATTAAACTACAAAGTAATGAATAAAAGCTGTAAAAATCAATGTTTTGCTTCTCTGAGTAGTATTCCACAGGCGTCTCTTGTCTCTAATGGAATCCCCTAAAAAAGTTATATTTTTGGGTCTATTTATATGTTTGGGACAAACCCTAAACATGTAGGAGACTTCCATTCAAACCAGGAAACACTTAAAATCTTCAAAACTCGGATTGGACCAGACCAGGGACCTGGCTTTATGGCCCAAACGCCTGGATAAAGCCAGGCCATTCCTGGCCTTAAGGCTAAAACGCCTGGATAAAGCCAGGTCAGGCCTGTCCTTAAGGCTTAAATCCCTGGATAAAGTCAGGCCAGGCCTGGCCTTAAGGCTCAAACGCCCGGCTATAGCCCGGTGCACTCCTCTTTGTCTCTTGAGCGTATTTTTGACGTTTATGCATCCATTTAGCTCGGCTTCCATATCCAATTCACCTACACATGAAATAGACTTCATTAGGCACATACAAAGTATATTTTTATCATTAACGCACATAAAATGTAAGGCATATAACGTGTTAAACCATGAATTCTAGCCACACATCACTTTAGATTTTGCTCTTTTGACAAATCTCTCATTTGCATTTCTAGATTTTGTGTGGAAGCGGTGTGTGACCCCACAAGAACGGACATGTTTTCATTGAAGTGTCGCTTCTTTCTTGGTTTTGCAATATTTTTTCAAGCATGCTCTCCAATTTGGACTCACTTGAAGAACCTTCCTTCCAATGCGAGGAGTTAGAGTATTGCCCCTTTGGTGGAACATAGGGGTTTGAACTTCGATTTGCATAGTTGTTGTTATTGTTGTTGCTCCAACTACCTTGACTTGATCCACCTTGATCATTGCGCCACTGTTTATGGCCTTGCCCTTGCGGGTTAGTCCTCCATTGATTTTGTTGTCGATAACCACCTTGAGAATTATGGACATAGTTTGCTTCCTCGCACTCCTGATTCGACAATGGTTGCATATCTTCCACAATATTTACCTTCCTTGTTTGGTTTTCTGTGAACATCTTGGTTAACACATTAATGTTGGTGGCAAGCCCAGCAATTACTTGGTCTCTTGTTTGGTTCTCCTTAATCATGTTGGTTAGAGAGGGAGTACCGTTTGCAATTCCACCCGTGGTATCTTCCGAATGTCAAGCTTAGTTGTGTTCTGCTATCTAATCAAGAATTCGTGTGATCCTTGTGAATGTTTTGTCCATAAAAGATCCATCCGCCACATTTTGGCGATGGATTGTTCAACGGATCCAAACCCATGTAAAACTTCTCCAACAAGATTGTATCCGGAAAACCATGATTCGACGATCTCACTAGGTATAGCTTGAAACGATCCCATGCCTCATGTAGGTGTTCCCCCAGTAGTTGCTTGAAGAAGAAAAATTTATCTCTTAGCTCGTACTTCTTGCTTTGTGGGAACCATTTGGCTAAGAAAGCACGGATGAGTTCAGGCCAAGAGTGAATGGGATGAGGTGGTAGATTTTGGATCCATTTCCTTGCCTCTCCAGCTAATGAGTACTTGAATACCCTCAGTCTTAGGGCATCATCTGTCACATTGTTCTGCTTGTGCATGGAACACACACACCCAAGAAGTTTCTAAAATGTTGTGTAGGATCATCATAAGTAGAATTTCTGATTAATCTCTCTGCCTTAAGCATTAGGATTAAACCATGTTCCACTTTGAAGATAGAAGCGTCAACTCGCAGAGGGACAATGGAATTTGTATCCTCGATGTATTCCTAGATATCCTTAAAAGGACTCTCTTCTTCCTCATAGTCCATGTTTACCTAGCACACCAAGCAAAGCAAGCAAAATGTGATGAAAATAGAAAAAGACGTAGAGCAAAGCACACACTAATTAGTAATTTCAAAACCGTATTCGCTGGCAATGGCGCCAAAATTTTATACGCTCAAATTACACCTTAATAAATGGTGTAAATAGGTCGATGTCAAATATAATAACCCAACTAGGTTGGGGTCGAATTCCACAGGGAATAGGTGTAAAAATATTACTTGAGTAGTGTGAAACTAACTTAAGTCGTAATTTTATTCTGTTAGCTAAAAGAGTGTTGTAATTGTGTGTAGTAAAGACAACTGTAATATTGTGATATTGTAATTAATTTGATTAAAGAAACCAATATTGTGTCCCCTTCAATAGAATGTAATGCTATCGGTGTTAATATCATATATTTCTAATGGGAGGTCCTTTAATATGCAAATGATTTCTAAGCGACTACTCAGTATTTTCCAATAGTTGAGTAATATTTCCTCTTTATGATTTTTTCAAATATAAAAGAGTTTAAATTAATAATAATCAATTTATTCCAAATAGAATCCACTTATTCCTAAGCGATTCTATTAAAAAAGGTTTAAAGCCTTGAATTTTTATATTCAATTCTACCAAACCCTAATCCACTTTTCCAAGTAAAGAAAGAGTTAAATGGAATTTGTTAATGTTTGCAACCACCAACAATAAATGAAGCATGAGAAATGAATAAATATCAACCAATCATTATATATATATTCAATGGTAAACACCCATTAACATTACACCCATTTAGGGTCCACAATCTTAGTATTTAAGACTAGCCACTCATACTAAAATACAAAGATGAAACAATAATTAAAGTCATAAAGCTTACAAAAGTGCAAGAATCTCTCCTCAAAAGCTTCCAAAATAATGGGGTATCAATTCCTTCAATGTAGCCTCTTTTTCAGACAAGATGACCTACAAAAACCCTAGTAAATCTATTTATAGTGGGGTAAAAGTCGGGGTCAAAATTGGACAAAAATGTCCCTGCAGAGCACTTATGCGACCGCATACTGGTCGCATATCACATATGCGGTCCGCATATCTTCCTAAAGCATCACATAATCTCAGTTTTCCAGACCTAGCATATGACCACATTTCAATTATGTGGTCCGCATATCCATTATGCGACCGCATTTTCCTCCGCAGAAGTGCTTCTCAGCTTTCTTGATTTCAATTATGCGCTCATTATGCGGTCCGCATAAGCGTTATGCGACCGAGTAATGGATTGCATTTTCTCCTTCTCAGTTAACCATGAGTCTGCTTCAGTTTGTGATGATTATGCGGTCCGCATATGCCTTCTGCGATCGCATACTTGCAACATTTCTGCCCTTTTTGTGGCTTTTTGACTTCTTTTTCATGTTTTTGGGTCATCAAGCCTCGTGCACTGCAAAACACCAAAACTTCATAAGAACTAACTAAAAATTCATTCAAAGATGAACTAAAGTCTATGTAATATGTATCAAATGTGCCGAAATTCTATGGCACACCACTCTTTCTTGCAGATATCCGTGTTTCTATCATGTGATTAAGTAAATGTGTTGTAAATGATGCTAGATATCTTGTTAGGGCTTCACGCCGATACTGCTGAGACACGAATGGTCGTTTCTTGCTGTTATCTCATTAGTTTCATTGATATTCCGTACTCAGTCTTATTCATGCGTATCATATCATGTCTCAGTCTCAGATATTATCATTTGGCACATTGTTTCGGGATAGTTTCATGGCATTGTAAGCCCATGTGTGAGATTGGAGAGTGATGACTGAGTGAGGCCGAAAGCCTGATTATGAGTGACAAATATGGGGTCGGGCTGCACGCCGCAGTGGTTATGTTGATGATTGTGATAGCGTTTGCGTTGTAGGAGCCCCTCTGGAGTCTGTAACACACCCCTAGTGAGCGCAGATGATATTTTGAGGGATGGATCTTGGGCATGGATCTTGTCCGAAGTATTATTACCTGGAGATGGATCTTCTCCATAGAGCTAGAATAGCCTTCCTCAGTACTGAGTGACTGTTGTCGACGATGTGTATATATTCCGGGATGGATCTTTCCTAGGCCGGGTGGTCATATACAGTACCGAGTGGTTGAGCACTTGAGAGTGGAGGCACATGGTAAATTTTCATGCATTCTGTGCATTGGCACTTAGAGATATGTTGAGCTTCTTACTTCACATTGGTAAGATTTTCATTTACCTTGATTCCTGAGTTGAATACTTGAATGGAAAACATGTATACTTTACTGTATAGTTTAATATTTGTTATCTGTTGAGGTTTGGTCCGTCACTGCCTATCAGTCCATAGTTTGGGATTATTACTTACTGAGTTGGTGTAATCATGTTACCCCCTGCACCTTGTGTGCAGATTCAGGTATCTCAGGCCACGATAGCGGCTGTTGACTATTCCAATCGCGGACTTTCATCGGAGATATCGAGGTAGCTGCCTGGCGATCGCAGTCCCGCCTTTCTCCTTCCTTATCTTCCTATTAGTGTATTTTGGCTATTCTCATACTATGATGTCTTGTTATATTTCAGAACAATTGTAGTATTGGCTCATGACTTAGTGACACCCGATGTGGGGTTTATTTTCCGCATTTTGGTTTAGGTTTATCTCTTTTATGAATATTTCAGTTTGAAAATGGCTATTATCTAAATTTTATGAAATATCGAGTTGTTTGGGAATGTGCCGGCTTGCCTAGTCAACGATGGGCGCCATCACGAACGGGTTGGTTTTGGGTCGTGACACCCGTACACGTGGATAATGACTTCGATCATCCTGATGAAAATGACAACATAGCCGCCCTAGGGAACGAAGTACCTTCAGTTGGCCTTGATGGAGTTCCGGTCGTAGATCAATCTACGCCAGCTCCCATGTAGCCATTTATGCAAATTCGGTCATTGATCCCGAGAGTAGCATTCGCATGGATGTTCGATCGGCTGCTCAGAGCACACATGGCGGCGGAAAAGGCGGCATCAGCCTTCGGGTGATCTTCGAGATGTTGCAAGCTTAGCAAGCCGCAATAACATAACTCCAAAACCAGAACCATGCACCAAGAAGGATCGAGCCCGATCCGTTCTAGGAAGTAATTCACAGGGTCGAATCGGTGCCAAGAAAATCGAACAGAAATGAATCGGGGATAGGCCCCGCGATCAAGAATATGCTTGAGGAACTAACGAAGCGAGTTGAATCGAGGGAAAAAAAAATTGAAGCAAATGACAAAAAGTTGGAAACCTATAATTCCAGGGTTGATCAAATTCCGGGGGCACCACCGATATTGAAGGGTTTGGATTCCAAAAAGTTCGTACAAAAGCCCTTCCCCCGAGCGCGGCTCCCAAACTGATCCCCAAGATGTTCCGCATGCCCGAGATTCCTGAGTATAATGGAACGACCGATACCAATGAGCATGTCACTTCTTACACATGTGCAGTTAAAGGGAATGATATGGAGGACGAAGAGATTGAATTCGTATTACTGAAGAAATTTGTGGAGACCTTTTCAAAGGGAGCGATGATATGGTACCATAATTTACCACCTAAATCCATTACTTCTTTTTACATGCTAGCAGATTCTTTTGTAAAAGCGCACGCCGGAGCCATAGAGGTCGAGACTAGGAAGTCGGACCTCTTCAAGGTAAAGGAGAAAGACAACGAGATGCTCAGAGAGTTTGTGTCTCGGTTCCAAATAGAACAAATGGATCTACCATCGATCGCTGATGATTGGGCCATTCGATCCTTCACTCAAGGACTAAATATACGAAGCTTAGTGGCTTCATAGCATTTGAAGCAGAACTTGATTCAATACCCGGCTGTCACCTGGGTTGATGTACATAATAGGTATCAATCGAAGATTAGAGTCGAAGATGACCAACTAGGGGCTCCTTCCGGGTTCGTTTATCCTATCAGGCTCGTCGACAGAGTCAAAAGGGACATTGATCGAGAACCATGGTTGAATAAGGGTAGATACCAACCATATAATGGAGATTGTAGGGGTAACGAACCTTGGGGTAACCCCGTACGAGGTGAAAGGAGAAATGATCGAGGCCAGAGCTCTCGAGGGCTCATGAGCAAGAATGGTTTCGACAAGCATACCTGACCTAAAGAAGCACCACGATTGTCAGAATATAACTTCAATGTTGATGCATCCGCCATCGTATCGTCTATCAAAGATACAAAGTGGCCTCCACCAGAGAAATCCCAAGAAAATATGAAAGTATCATGGCACCCATGGCCACAGAATAGAAGATTGCAGACAGTTAAGAGAGGAAGTAGCCCGATTATTCAACGACGGGCACCTTCGAGAGTTTCTAAGTGATCGAGCCAAGAGTCACTTCAGGAACTGGGATTCCAACAGACAGACCGAGCAAGAAGAATCGCAACACGTCATTCACATGATTGTCTGAGGGGTCGATGTTCCTTAAGGTCCAGTGTTAAAACGCACCAAGGTGTTGATCATAAGGGAGAAGTGAACTCGGGATTATGTACCAGAAGGAACCTTTTCCTTCAATGACGAGGACCCAGAAGGGATCATGAATCCCCATAACCACGCAATGGTAATATCTGTACTCATGAATAAGACTCAAGTTAAACGTGTTTTAATTGATCCAGGTAGTTCGTCCAACATCATTCGATCGAGGATCGTAAAACAACTCGCTCTACAGGATCAAATGGTGCATGCGGCCCGAGTGCTTAACTGATTCAACATGGTATGTGAAACCACTAAGGGTGAGATAACTTTGGTAGTGAACGTGGCTGGGACCATTCAGGAGACTAAGTTCCATGTGATCGAGGGTGACATGAGGTATAATGCCCTGTTCGGGAGGCCATGGATCCACAACATGAGGGCAGTGCCCTCAACCCTTCACCAGGTTCTAAAATTCCCGACATAAGATGGAGTCAAAGCAATCTACGGGGAGCAGCCCGCCATAAAGGAAATTTTTTCCATCGACGAAGTAATTCCGATATCGGCACTCTCATCGACGAAGGGGTCAAATTTGAAGAGAAAACATGAGGCCAAATAGAAATTACAGACGTCGGCCTCGACCCGACCAGAGAAGCAGGGGACTGATGAAGATGATGATTATGGGATCCCTCGATCCTTCATAGTCCCCTATTACTACGACGCCACAAAATGAATCGTCGAAGAGCTGGATCAAGTCATATTGATCGAACATCTGCCTGAACGAAAGTTATACCTGCGCACGGGGTTAACTCCCGAGCTCAGGAAAAACTTATTCAATTTCTTATAACTGATATGGATTGTTTTGCTTGGTCCCATGTCGACATGACATGGATCCCACCGGAAATCACCATCCATAAACCAAGTTTGGACCCAAAGTTCCATCTGGTGAAGTAAAAAATAAGACCCCAGTCCGAGGTCAAACATGCTTTCGTCAAAGACGAGGTAACCAAACTTCTTAAAATAGGGTCCATCCGGGAAGTAAAATACCCCGAATGGTTAGCAAACGTAGTAGTAGCCCCTAAGAAAGGAAATAAACTTAGAATGTGTATAGATTACAAAGATCTAAATAAGGCATGCCCTAAGGATTCTTTTCCTTTGCCTAATATCGATCGCATGATCGGTCGGCCACGAGATCCTCAGTTTTCTAGATGCCTATTCCGGGTATAACCAAATACAAATGAACCTGGATGATCAGGAAAAGACCTCGTTCATCTTTAAATATGGTACCTACTACTGTAACGTAATGCCATTCAGATTAAAAAGTGCTGGTGTCACATACCAACGCCTAGTAAACCGGATGTTCGAAGAACAAATAGGGAAATCTATGGAAGTTTACATTGATGGTATGTCAGTTAAGTCCCTGCGACCATAGGACTATTTGAAACATCTACAGAAAACTTTCAGTATATTGAAGAAATACAACATGAAGCTAAACCTGGAAAAATGCGCATTCGCGGTCGAGTCAGGCAAATTTCTCGATTTACTGGTATCCAACCGAGGAATCGAGATCAACCCCGATAAGATCAAGTCTATTGAGGACATCACGGTAGTAGATAATGTAAAGGCCGTGCAGAGGTTAACCAAATGCATATTCGCCATGGGACGATTCATCTCGAGGTCCTACGATAAGAGCCATTGATTTTTCTCGTTGCTGAAGTAGAAGAATAACTTCACATGGACTCTAGAGTGCCAACATGCTTTGGAAGAACTTAAACGGTATTTATCGAGCCCGCCGCTTCTTCACACATTGAAGGCAAACGAACACCTTTACTTGTATTTGGCAGTATCAGAGATAACGGTAAGTGGAGTCCTAGTCCGAGAAGAACGAGGTACACAATTTCCTATTTATTATAGTAGCCGGACCTTAGGTGAGGTTGAAACTAGGTATCCCCACCTAGAAAAATTGGCGCTCGCTTTGATAAGCGCCTATAGGAAACTAAAATCATACTTTCAATGCCACCCCATATGAGTTGTAACAACTTATCTACATCGAAATATTTTGCATAAACCCGAGCTTTCGGGATGGTAGGCCAAATGGGCTGTAGAAATCAGCGGGGTACTATATTGAATATCGTCCCCGAACAGCCAATAAATCTCAAATTTTGGCTGACTTCGTGGCTGACTTCACGTTGGCCCTAATACCCGAGGTTGAAAGAGAAATATTGGTAAACTTGGGTACGTCCTCAGGAATCTGGACCCTCTTTACGGACAATGCTTCAAATACAAAAGGGTCCGGACTCGGCATCTTGCTAGAACCACCCACGGTAGTGTGGTTAGACAATTCATTAGAACTGTAAAATTGACTAACAAAGAGGCTGAATATGAGGCCATGATTACAGGTCTTGAACTAGACAAAGGCTTGGGAGCAGAGGTGATCGAAGCCAAGTGCGACTCCCTCCTCGTGGTGAATCAGGTTAACGAAACCTTTGAAGTTAGAGAAAAATGAATACAAAGATACCCGGATAAGTTACAAGTAACTTTACACCGATTTAAGGAGGGTACTTTGCAACATGTGCCTCGAGATCAGAAAGTGAGGTTGATGCCCTCACGAACTTAGGGTCATCGGTCGAGGACAACGAGCACAATTCGGGGGATGTCATGCAACTTATGAGGTTAGTAGTCGAAGAAGGCCACGCCAAGATAAACTCCACAAGTTTGACTTGGGATTGGATAAATAAATACATAGAGTATTTGAAGACCGGGAAGCTTCCCTCATATCTGAAAGAATCGAGGGCCCTGCACACGAAGGCAGCACGATTCACCTTGTCTGAAGACAAAACCTTGTTCAGGACAATGTGCGATGGTCCACTAGCGATATGTATGGGACCGGGAGATACCGAATATGTTCTGAGAAAGTTCACGAGGGCACTTACAGAAATCATTCCAGTGACGAATCACTGGTCCAAAAGGTAATCAGAGCCGGCTATTACTGGATCGACATGGAAAAAGATACAAAAGAGTTTGTTCGAAAATGCGACAAATGCCAAAGGCATGAACCGATGATTCACCAACCCAGTGAACTACTCCATTCGATCTTGTCACCATGGCCATTCATGAAGTGGGTAATGGACATCGTTGGCCCTCTTTCATGGGTACCAGGTAAAGCTCAATTTATTTTATTTATGACTGACTATTTTTCTAAGTGGGTTAAAGCACAGGCCTTCGAGAAAGTTAGGGAGAAGGAATTCATCGACTTCATTTGGGATCACATCATATGTCGATTTGGGATGCCACCCAAAATTGTGTGTGATAACGGAAAACAATTCATCGGTAGAAAAGTAACCAAATTTCTCAAGGATTACAAGATCAAAAGAATCATATCAACACCTTATCATCCTAACAGGAACGGGAAAGTCGAATCGACCAACAAAACCATCATCCAAAATCTTAAGAAGAGGCTAACCGATGCCAAAGGAAAGTGGAACGAAATCCTACCCGAAGTTCTTTGAGCATACTGCACAACCTCGAAGTCCAGTACCAAGGCTACCCATTCTCATTAGTTTATTTGGCGCTAAAGCTATAATACCGGTCGAATTCGGAGAGCCGAGTATCAGGTTGTGATATGCAACAAAGAATCAAATGATGAGGCCATGAATACGAGCCTAGAACTATTGGATGAAAGGCATGAAGCCGCCCTCGTCTGATTGGCCGCCCAAAAATAACGGATCAAGAGATACTACAATCGAAGAGCCAATCTTTGATATTTTAACGTCGGGTACTTAGTGCTAAGAAAATTCACCCTCAACACCTGAAATCTGAATAAAGTAAAATTGGGCCCGAACTAGGAAGGACCGTACCAGATTCTCGAGGTCACCAAAAAAGGGTCCTACAAGCTCGAAATGATGAATGGAGAACAATCGCCGAGCAATTGGAACGTATCTCACCTAAAATGGTATTACTGCTAAGGTATGGCCCCTTTCTATTTCCATTTTATTTCAAACTAAAACTTGCAAGTAGTCAACGAGAAACGACGATGGATTTTTCGTCACGAAGTCTTTAGGTCTGAAAGCACGTGTTGCACTCTTTTTCCCTTAGATCGGTCTTGTCCCAAATGGATTTTTTGGTGAGGCTTTTAACGATGCAACAATGAATCGTGCTAACTTATAATCAAGCCCGATTACGAATTGGCGCCGAAGATCAATTCAACAATATTCGAGGTTCCTTTGAAATCAACCTCGAATACTTGGGGGCTACCATC
This sequence comes from Nicotiana knightiana, assembly GCA_005239525.1. Classification (NCBI taxonomy): domain Eukaryota; kingdom Viridiplantae; phylum Streptophyta; class Magnoliopsida; order Solanales; family Solanaceae; genus Nicotiana; species Nicotiana knightiana. The sequence goes on from ML389225.1 coordinate 25,766, forward strand.
GGATATGCATTATCTTGGAATATCAACTCTAGCAAGGAAGCTACTTCATGAAGGGAGGATCTCGATAGATAGGATTTATTTTAAGGGGAAAATGGTAAAAATGAACCGTGCTCACGTAGATTGCTCGAGCCCTGGCATAAAACATGTAGTCATGTATGACTATTTTGATCAAGAATAAAGAGAACTACTTTCCTTGCAAACATATTATGTTTTTAAAAAAATTTCCACTTTACATCTATTAAAGAGCTTATTACTTCCGAAATAACAAGCCCACGGGCAATACTTAACCGGAATACGAACGACCACTCCCTCACTTGGGGATTGCCGTCCAACTAAAACAGCCCAAGTCACCGGCCCTCAGGGGCAAAAGACCTAATAGGCAACTCCCCGATTTCTAAAGACCACGACCACGCTACTAGGGGACTATTATCTCGGGTAAGCCCGAATAAAATGGGAATACAAGCCCAATGGGCAGCTCCCGAACTAAAAGGCTACAACCAATTTAACACGGCTCGGAGACGTCCGAAATCCGTGACAAAAATAGGCCTTCGGAAAAGAAAAAATTCTTTCACAACCGGTTCTAAAGGCTACCTCGGCAAAGTCTCAAACTTAAAATATTTTTGGGGAAAAAACTTAGGTGACATTGAACCTCAGTAACGCCTTAACCTAGAAAGCCAATAAAGGCAAGGTTTGTTCAAACCCTCGAACACAACGTTATTGTTTCATGCTAAGACATTTCAATCTTTATGAATACAAATAACAAAGCAAAGGAAAAATATGAGAGCCGAAAGGGAAAGAAAAGCCTTATATTTATATACAATAGTTTTTTTACAAGGGAAAAGGTCCAAAATTGTCCCTCTATTGTGGTATATTGTTTACTTCTGCCACCCGTTATACTTTTCATCCAAATCTATTCCTACCATTAACAAAGTTTGCATAATTGCCCCTAATCCTAACAAATCTACACTGTGGCAGCTGACCCCCTCAATTTTCTCTATGTCAGTTGCCAAGTCAGAGTCCATGTCACTATTTAAAAATATTTTTTATTTATTACACTTATTACTAAATCAGCAAATTAAAAAAATCCCAAAAAAGATTGCTTCTTCTTCTTCCTCAATGCTTCTTCATATTTGCTTCAAATATTTCGAGCCAAACAAAATTTTTGACCAAACAAACTCAGATCGTCCACAACTTCTCCACATGAATATTCCCAACAAACTCCAAAACACTTAGATCAAACTTCAGCAAATCAGAATACCCATCTTATGTTTTCGAGCTCTCTTACAACTCCTTCAATGGTGATTTCAGTAGGTACCACACACTGCCAGTTTTGGACTCCATATAACTCTTAAGACGATCCATTTAGTTTGAAATTAATACATTAAACTATTAAAATCGAACTTCCCCACCACTACTTTCCAGATCTAAATCTCAAATCTCTTTCCAATCAAAATCCAGAATCTTCTTCTTTGGTAGTTCGAACTATGTACAGATTAGTATTCTTAGCAGCGTCAAGCACTTGCTTCATCTTTCTCTACCTCCTTCTTCAACCTATCTTCTACTTCACCGCCTAACACGACAACGCCATTATGAACCGGCCCCGATTTGAACCGGTCGCAAATGAGTCGATGAACTGGAAATATTTTATACCTCCATTGCCACATTCTGCTTGCAAATCCTTAACACAACGGCAATATGTGGGACCTGCCATGTGTTTGGTTGTAGAATTCAATAATAACCGGGGAAAATTGGGTCCGGGTTATGGGTAAAAATCATGGTCGGTTTTAATTCGAACAAGGTATTAAAATTGGGGGATGATTTGTTAATGGGAGAAGAAGACTAGATTTCATTATGGTGGAGGCATAATCTCTGCAATGGAAAAGGTAAAGGGAAAGAATGGAAAAAAACTGAAGAAGTTTTGGGGAATGATTTCGTTTTTAGGGGGTGGGTAAGGGGATTGTACATGGAATGGAAATTTTTTTTGTCAACTATTCAAATGCAGAATATCAGAGGGGTTGGGTAGGACTTGACTTGTTGACTTGGCATCTGACATGGAGAAATTAAGGGGGTCAGCTTCCATGGTGTATATCCGTTAGGGTTAAAGGCAATTATGCAAACTTTGTTAATGGTAGGGATAAATTTGGATGAAAAGTATAACGGGTGATAGAAGTAAAAAATATATCATAGCAGAGGGGTAATTTTGTACCTTTTCCCTTTTTACAAAGTCCAAATCGGCCTAATGCAAAAGTTACAACTGCCAAAAACGGCCTCAGAAAAAATGCAAAAGAAAAACAAAAAATATAAAGTCCTAAGTGGCTTGGTCCTCATCGGAGGTTTCATCTCCATCCTCGGGATCTTCCCCATCTTCGGATTCACTTAAGCTCTCGGAGTCTTCCTCAGGGAAGGCCAGCCTCCGGGCCCTGGCTTCCTCTGCTTTGGCATTTTCGATTTCGGCCATAATATCGATGGCCTTGACATGAACTTCCTAGACTCCCTTAGAGCTTTCCATTTTGAATGATCCACCATGCTCTTGGACTTGGACTGGATGGCCTCGACGTCGACCTTAAACGAGGCCATTTTAGCATAAGCTTTGGTATTGGCCACGGCCACCTCAGATATCGCCACTTCTAGTTCATTGGCCAAGCTTGCCTTATCAGAAACGGCCAAATCCAACTGAGGCTGAAGCTCCTTGATATTCTCAACCTCCACTGAGGCCTTTTCTTTTGCAGCTTGGATCTGGATCTCGGCCGACTCCAATTGTGCTTGGATGGTTTCCTTTTTCGAGGCTAGGATGTCCACGTTCTTTTTGAATTCTTCCACCTTGACCTGTATCGTATCTACCTGCGTCTGGAGCTATCCGATCTGTTTGAGTCTCTTCCAGACCTGCATAATTGGATTGTTAGTTATCTCCAATTCGTCTTCACTATCGTGAAGCACTCGGAATACCTGCTCGGCCATCTCGGCATGCTCATCCCGAGTCGTTACTAAATCAGCCTGAAGCTTCTCACTGAGAAGCTTGTAAGTGTCACTTTTATTAGTAAGGTCCCGAACCTCAGCCTCGTGCTCCTCCCGGATTCGGAGGAAAGACTCGTGATGCAACACCGAAGCCTGCAAGAAAGGAAGAAGATGTTAGAATTATCTACAACTCCAAGTTTAAGAGAAATAATAGAGAGACCCTCGAAGTTACCCGATTCAGAGCATGTTGAGCCTTATTAAACAGGCAAGCGGCTCCCACCACATTCATCACGGCTTGGTCTTCCTCGGTCACCAAACATCTAAGGTAGCTAGCAATCCCCCTGGGGGGGGGGGGAGGGGGGAAGACCCGGGAATCCTCTGAGATAGAAAGCACTATATTCCACCTGCGGCATGTTTTAACACTTGGGGCCGGGAATCGATCCACCATTTTTGGGCTCGATAAAGACCTAGTAACGCCTGATGATAGTACTTTCTTCGGTATCGGTAAATCATCAAACTCGGTGACATCCTCCGAGACAGCAGACTCAAACTCGTCCAAGAAGCCATGGATATCAGTCGCCCCCTGAAGACCCTCGTAAAAGCGACCTTCCAACATATTGGCTTCACGGATCATAACGTCTGAAACCTGAGGGGATCCGGAAATATCGATCGCTCTGAGCTCGTCCCTCGGGATATCTTCCCCTACTCAGGAAGCCTCACCCCCGGTCTCTCTCTCGACCATCTCACCTTGGGACGGAGTGGCCTCAACTTTTTCTGGTTCGGGAACTTCGGCCAAAGCTCTCTCATCAAGCTCCTCGGGTTCGGAGGACTTTTGTATCGAAGCACTAGCCCGCACATGAGCCACTAGTTTGGATTTATCTTCCTCTTCTTCTTCTTCGGACTCATTCCTTAATCGGTGGATTGAGTCCGAAGGCGTAGCACCGATGTCCCCCTTGGAATTGCGAGGCCTCCTCACCGGTCTTTTCTTTTCCGAGCCCGGGGAACTCGGGAGCCCTTTTCCTCTTCTTCTCTTTGGTCTGCTTCAGAGCAGGTGGTTGGGGAAGGACTTCTTCGTCACGATATGGGGGCCTCATTGCAACATCCTTCCTGAGACCTAAAAAGGAAAAAAGAAGAGTAAGTTCGAGAAGAAGCCCGAACGATAACCGTTCCGAGAAAGAAAGTTAACATGATCGCTGGCCTCTCATCGACCCTTCGACAACTCCATCCAAGCACCCTCAGAGTAAGGTCTCTGTGACACCAGGACCTCGACCCATTGCTTGAGTCCAGGAATTGGGTCTGGCATCTGGGCCACAGTTACAACACCAGAAACATAGATGAGGAAAGAAGATAATAAGTAAAACAATGAAATTGAGCATTCAAGGCAAAGTACTACTTACGATTCATGTTCCACTTCTCAGGAAATGTCATGTCTTCAGTAGGGATTAGGTCTGAAGTCCTTATTTGGAAAAATCGGCCCATTTAGCCTCAGTCTCGAGATTCGTTTATGCTGGACAACGGGGCCCTACTGCTCGACGAGCAAGATTGATCAGTCCCCCTCGATAGAGCTGGTGACTGTAAAGGCACGCAAGGTGATCGAGGGTGAAAGGACATCCCTCTATTTTTCTTGTGAAGAATCGGAGGAGAATCACTATTCTCTAGAAGGAAGGATGCATCTGGTGAAGAGTCACGTCGTATCTATTTCAGAAGGGAACAATGACAGGGTCTAAGGGACCCAACATGAAGGGGTAAGTTTGAACACTTATAAATCCCTCCACCTGGGTAGTGATCGATTCCTCGGGCGAAGGAACTACTACATGTTTTTGTCTCAGTTACGTTCCTCTTTAACTTTGTCGAGGATGTCTTCAGTGATTGTGCATATGTACCTTGAGACTGGCTCACATATGCCCGGTACTGAGGAGGTATTTTCGACCTTAAAGTCAGTGACAGTCAGGGTGGGGCTCCGCAGCAGCATCACCACCGGCGGATCATGATGAAGAAGCAACCTCCTTTTGCGGCAGGGTTTTGGAAGTTTTCGCCATTGATGAACAAGAGAAAAGAGAATTAGGATGGTATGTGGTTTCATTAGAGTTCAAGAAATTTGGATGTGAAAATTGTAAAGCAAAAGGATTTTTTGAAGAAAAAGCAAGAGTAGGAAGAGCTTTGAGCTTAACTGTTTGAATGAGAAAAAGCTAGGGTACTTATAGGTTGCTGGCGACGGTAGTGGCCGACCAGTGGATGACAGGCATTTAATGCCTTGGCAACTAGACCGACGGGACGTTTCGTCGCTTGCTTCATAGTCGGGCTCTTCACTGACATCATTACCCATCGAGACGGAGTTCGAAAATTCATATAATTTATCGTCATCTTCTTTCTGAAAAACGAGGGAACTATCTATATATGGTCAAAATCGAGCTTGCCCTTCGTATGACTAATCGAGAGTGGAACATGATAAGCCAAGGTCCAACCTCATGTTATATCGAGTCATGGTGCGAAGTTAGATCGCTGAGCTCGTGACCTAGAGACCGATCAAGATCGAGATCGGCCAAGATAGAGATAAAGCAAAATAAAGATCGAGCGAGACTTGAGGAAAGTTTGCCGAGTCAAATAACGGAAAGCCAAAATATCAATAATCGAGCGAGGATCACGGCGAAAATCCCGACACGTATCAAGAAGGGGCCGATTAATTATCCAATCATGAGATTTCTTACTGTATTTAGAATTGTATCAAGAGTAGGACTCCCCTACTATATAAAGAGGGTCTGGTCATTTGTAAAACATATTACATTTATGCAATACAAAGCAATACACTGCCTTCTTTTAGCTTTCAGTATCTTGTTACTTCGTTCTTATATCAATGGAATCTTCACTTGGTACGAGGGTGACTGAACTCGAGGGCTAAGGCTATACGATTTTCGTCTGGTTTACATTTATTTCTTTATAGTCAATTTCAATACTAATATATATATTTTCTCAATTTGTGCCAAGTTATATCACGTATCCTTAAAGCCACGTATAAATTCAATTGTTATCTGTTTTTAGGGTAAACAGACTTAAATTTTAGATTACATGACTTTCGATTAGCATTATTAGAGATATTTAATTAGAGTTTTGAGCTTGAAAATAATAACTATATATGGTATATTTTTATAAATAGAGTTTTATTTAAGGTGAATGTCTATATTTTAGAGAGATTTTAGGGTTTGTTACTTGGTGACTAAATCACTTTTTTCCTTTAAATAGAGGGGTTCTATTCCATTGTAATTGATCCCAATCAATAAGAATTCCATCTATCTCTCTTTCTCTGCAATACTCTTCTTCTTCTTTTATTGTTTTATAACACGTTATCAGCACGAGACTCTAACCAATTGAGTAGAAGCTATGGGATTGAGCATAATGATTGTCAATTGTTCCATGAACTTCCTTCATGATTAAATTCTGGATTTAAGGTAAGTATTTTACTTTATTTTTCTCTTTCAAATTCTATAATTTGATTTTAAATACAAGAAAAGACAATAAACTTTGATTATAACTCTAATAGAGTTTGCAAGAAATTATAACCACCAGAAGTGATAAAATTTCTATGCCTTGCCATGATCAAATTCATGTATGATTTTGGGAAAAGAAGTAGCAACCTGTCCCATTGAATTTGCTTCATTCTCATTCCCCTTTAGAGAATTTGATAGCAATATGTGATAAGTATGAAAGAAGACAAAATTATTAACATGAATATATCAATGGATGTGGACGTGGCAATAGACAAAATTATAATCGTCATCATTGTGATAAAGAAAACAATAAAGATTCTCAAAATAATCCTTCACTATGTGAAAGTAATATTTGTCATCAATTTGACATGAGATTTTGTAAACATATATAGATGATTATGGTCCATTCATGACGTGAATGTGACAACATCTGATTTATGAATACATATTCATTCTTGGAAGAATATGAACGTGCTAGTGGTAATTGATATACCACACTAATCTCTAGAAAAAGGTTTGAGATGAAATAAGAAAATAATTTCATTATTATGGCATGAATGGTCATTGATCACGTACCTATTATGATTACGCCAAAATATTTGATTACTAAAGAATAACAGTAATGCAAGAAACAAATCTTGCATATAATTTTGACAATGACCATAATTTATAACTTTCTCTTTAAAAGTGATATTCACCATATGGATGTGGATGAATATGTGGTAGTACCAAATTAATTGAGAGCTCAGAAGAGCCAATTATTACTATTTTGGAGGAATACAATTAATTATCATGTCAATTTATTGTGTTGTAGTAAGTCTCAAAGAAACTTATTGAGTTTCTAAAGTATTCGCGAAAGCGAATGGTTATACTGAGACTATAAATAAAGGAAAGATTTAATATCTTCTATTACTACAACTGGCGAGGTAATATGTATGTGAAAAATTACCCATTTTATTCTCCAGTTTGTACTACACAAATAAAAGAATACCACAATAAAGTGGATGTTTATTGATATAAAAACTCATATCATAATAAACTTGGAGTTTATTGATAATTGCACATGTCATGGTGTAAACCTGAACTTTATCAATATTGATAATTTATTCAGTTGGCATAATTGGTTTAGCCATATCAATTTAAGTATGATTTGCAAAAAAGAAAAAGAACTCACATGGGTAAATATTAAAGAACTAGAAAGTTCTTTACGAATTCTCTTATGTTGTTTGTCCCATTAATTAATAGACCAACTAAAATTGGGATTGAATCCCATGAATGCTGAAAATATTAAAGATGAATATGAGTCCATTCACCTACCATGTATACCACATAAGATGCATCTATGAGAGGGTTACACGTGCGATTATTATTAACCCGTAACCTGGTGTTTGCGAGGTAACTTGCTCAAGAATTTAATTTAGAGCATAATTTCTAGATTTTCTATTCAAGATAGTTTATCTTGATAAGTTGGTTTACGTCACAACTGGTTTAACAAAATGATTTATTTAGTTCCTCCACTTAATAGTTAAATTATTGCTTATGAGAACAAAGTTATTTATATCAGTTTGATATACATTATATACGAAAGTATATAACATTCTCCCCTCACAAGTGGTTCAGGGTCAGGAACCAAATAATTCTATCTTCTTATTATTGATGTGCGGTGTATATTTTGATAAACACCACAATGCACAAAGATGGGTTCCCAAAATTGAGGAAGAAAGTTAGTTTTTCTAACATGAGGGGGAGACAAAATAAGCAGTTGAGAAAAAGTCACGTGGAATGAAGTATCATTTGTACCTCTTGATCCTTGAAGATAATATGAACTTGAAGTTCATAAAAAGATAATTCATCTGCAATATAATGCAAAGCATGCCAGACGCATTTGCTGACCTAAAGAAAGTAACTATATTCTCACTGAAAAAGCTCATATTAGAATAAGTCCTAGAAGGACAAAGTCTATGGTACGCTTAAAGCATATAGACAAATCGGTTTCAAATAGAATTCTTGATAAAGAAGATGAGCAAATGATCAAAATGATCATACTTCATAAAATCTCAGAAGAGGTTAAGGTACCTGAAAATATGAATGAAGAGATCTCTGTGTTATGTCTTTATGAAAAAAATATTGGAACCGATATAAAATATTCGTCGACGACATATATCAGCGCTAAGTATAGATGAGGATCTTAAGTATGTCGAATACAGACACAAAAATATTGGCCAAATGGAAGAGATAAAATTCGAATAGAATTGGTTTCATATGAAAGACATGTAGTTTTGGACTTGCAGTTCAAACACTTGAAAATATAAAGTCAATGATATGTGCAATCAGTTTTCGATATCTTATTTGTCTAGCATGACATGAAAACTTGATATGCATCTAATCAAAGTCTATTTATATGGCTTATATGACTTAACTTATATGACAATCCCTGAAGGATGTAAATTGCTTAAAGCATATATAATTCTTGGTCTTGAAGTACCACATCCTACGTGCAATTTGTGCACATATGTATCTTGCTATAACTATAAGTATGATAATGTGATAGCGAGAATTTTTTCCTCTATGGAGATATTGAAAAGACTATTCCACAACATTGTATGAAGACATTATATATATATAAGAATGATGATTTCAAGGTGCAACATATTTATTCAAGTGATAATATGGTTGATTTGTTCACCAAATCTCTACTAATGTCAACCTTCAAGAAGCTACACAAGATCAGGATGCGAAGGCTCAAAGATGTGAATAGATGCTCTCATCAGGGGGAGTTAATACGCGTTGTACTCTTTTTCCCTTACAGGGTTTTGTCCCACTGGATTTTCCTTGCAAGGTTTTTAAGAGGCAACCAAAAGGTGTATTGTTAGATATGTGTACTCTTTTTCCTTTACTAGAATTTTTTTCCACTGAGTTTTATTTTAGTTAAGGTTTTAACGAGGCACATTATCTGTTGAATACACATTCAAGGGGGAGTATTATAAATAGAGTTTTATTTAAGGTGAATGTCTATTTAGAGAGATTTTAGGATTTGTTACTTGGTGGCTAAATCACTTTTTCCTATAAATAAAGGGGTTCTATTCCATTGTAATTGATCCCAATCAATAATAATTCCATCTATCTCTCTTTCTCTGCAATACATTTTTTCTTCTTTTATTGTTTATATATATATATATATATATATATATAAATACTTTTTTTCTTCTTTTATTGTTTTTATATATATATATATATATATATATATATTTAAAATATGTCCTTCATGGCATCAACATAAATTGCTAGAATGGTACTTTTAAGAGTGACATAGTACACCCTTCGTTAGGACGATTAACTCATGTGGAACTATAGGTGTCAAGGGCCGGGCCAGGCCGATCAGGGGAATAGGAAAAGAGACTGGCCGGTTCCGATTATCTTTTATCGGCTTACCGATTCTGGGCTTTCCCTGTGCAAAATTTAACCGAAACGTTCTGCGTCTAATGGGTTGGGCCGGGCCGGGCTTATTTTTTTTTTTGTATTTTGTGTAACAATCGTAATTAATATTAAGATAAAGTAAAAGTGTAAAACATTAAAAACAAACGTATAAAATGAATGTTTGAATAAATTTCAAAGGCTTTAAAAGCCTTATATTTGAAAAATACATTTAAGATAATACAATGAACATGAAAAAATATAACTTATAGTATAAATCTTATACTGGACACTATAGTGTTAATAACTTGATATGTAAGGATCAAACTTCAAACTTCACAGGCTTTGATAGTTTCATTTCAAATTTTCATTGCATAATAATACTTCAAATTAATCTAACAAACTAAAACATTAAGCTTAAATAAGTCTAATAATTTTAAAATAACACAAATGGTCTCAAATCAACTTAAATACGAATTTCTGGATAATGCTCAAGACAACTCTTCATATGCCTCCTTAAAAAGCCTGTGTCATCTCACTTTCGATAAAAATTTAAGACTCGACCACAGTTCTTGCACTTTTACTTTGTGAACTTCTTCATTTTCTTCTACCACCTCAAAGTGTTCCCAAATATATGAGCGTGCTTTATAAGCACGGAGCATGATTTAACTTGAACTGGAAATTTGGGTTTGAGAATTGAGAGATGAGTGAAGAAATGAAGGAGAAGGGGTGTCTATTTATAGTTTTTCAAAAGGCTACATTAGTAAATAATAAAAGTATTATTTTTGAAAAAAATACCCAAAAAGGCTATTCTTACAAATTAGCCGTTGGGGAACGGTCAAAATGGCAGCTGACCGAACGGTTAACTTTATAAAATTAAAAAAAATAATAAAAAAATAGCCATTGAACCGGTCCGGGCCAGTCCGGCTAACCAGTTCCCATATGACTTGACCATAAGGGGTCGTACCAGTCCGATTAACCGGTAACAAAAAACTACTCGGCTCAATCCGGTCCTACCCGGCCCCTTACTACCGGGCCGGTCTTGGCCGATCCCGAACCGGCCCAGCCCGTTTGACAGCCATAGGTGGAACTCCCTTAAAATTTGTCAAGGATAGGCGTAACAACAAAATACCCGCCAAACGTGGAGCTCCCCTTAAAGTTCTAACTAGACTCAAAAATTCATCTCATTTCTTTTGGTGTCTTCAATAATAACCAAACTGGCCTACAGTTCTTTCCTTTTGCAAATTTATAACATTTTGCTAAAAAAATCACCACAATCTAGAAAAAGGTGGAAGTTAGGAGTAGAAGAGTAAAATTTTAATCTTGGATTTGACAAGAGTAAGTAATAGAATTGGAACTGTTGGGGCAATTTAAAATTTGAATTGGAACAAAGAATCTGTTGATTGAAACATATATATGGGAAAAGGAAGAAGTGGGAAAATTTGAGAAAGTAGAAATGTGGCCTCCACCAACAGCAGGGAATCATGGACCTCCATTAAATAAATTGATAGCTGTGGCCATAGACAAAGATAGAGGAAGCCAAGTTGCTCTGAAATGGGCTATTGATAATCTCCTTGCCAGGGGACAGACTGTTATTTTGATCCATGTCAAAGTTAAACCATCTGTTTCTCAGCCCCCTTCTCATGCCACATCTAGTAAGTCTTTCTTTATACATACATAGATCATGTCGATTAATATTTATGATGTTGTGGATCAACCTAATTTTTGGAAATTAGTATGAAATATATTAAGTGGAATGTGGATTCTTGGGCTCATATGATGTCTTAAATATATGGTAATTTTTTCGGAAATTAATATGAATATATGAACTGGAATGTGGATTGTTGGGATCAATGATGTCTTGAGTAAAATGTTGTAGGAATCAACTTTTCGAGTCGATTGACAATGTTATTGATGGTGGTTAGATCTTTGTTGATTTTCGGAAAATTGTACCTATTACTGATTTTTTTGGGAAGAGAAAAATTGTTCTTAATTACCATGATCTATGGCTAGACAAACTTGTGCGAAAGTTGGAACCAAGCAAAAGCATTCTTCAAACACTTGCAAGACATGCTTTCTTTTAAAATCTTATTGGAGTATTTGGCTGGTTGGTTGGTTGTTAGTGCGTTATTTGGGGGTTTATGATATTCAATGGAACTAAGCATTGGTGAAACTAAGAGAGAACAATTGAAATTGCTACTTCGTATAGTGATATTCTGAAAAAAAATTTGGCACTCCCTTATGCTTGAGTGGTTTATGACACATCTACGTTGTCAGGTAGTTTCATTTCTTTTTATCAAGTGAGATGGAGATGTAGGAGTATATGCAGAGAAAGAAAAAGAACTCTGAATACATTGGTATAAGATATGTTTCAACGAACACCTTTGTTGTTGCATGTTGGTTAGAGCTCAAACACTGCTAAAGATGGCTGATGCAGTTGCATACTTAAGAAACATATAGTTTGGCCTCAGTATTTGTTGAGTTTCTCAAATATCGTAACTGACTAATTAGTTGATTCTTCAAATGAGCTAGTTATTTGCCCGTATTCCAGGCCAGATTGGCATGTGCTGCAACTTCTGTGCAGAAAGGATTATATTTTGGATTTTGCCTCTATAATGTTACAACTGTCTCTTGCATGCATTGGATTTTCAGTTAATTTAATCTATGCTTGTGTCATTTCTCTCTCCCTCTCTCCCATTAAGCCTGATTTCTGTAATCTGAACATTCTTAGACCTAATATGCTTTTTAATAATTGCTAAAGACTTTTATTTATATCTATGCTATGTCAAACTTCTTTCTTCAAAATTAAGATTTTTAAGCAATGTGCCACTGGGTTTTTGTCGAGACAAACTCTACCTGCTAGTGTTACCCTAAAAGTAATGCTACATTTCATTTATTAAGTCTAGAGTATTTCAATGTGACGTCAACAAAGGGGACAAAATGATAAGTTTGTTACTTCTTTCTGCACCTTGATCACTTCTACAATTCCGATTAAAAAGTGGAGAAAGGAAACTTGAGGACTATTTCTCTCTGGATTGTACTTTATGACACAGTAGCAAAGGAGTAACTGGTGTACTTTCACATATCAGGATTAAACCAGATGTCTGATGCTAGCAACGATGGACCAGGAATGATTGAATTGGATCCGCAGTTGAAGGAACTCTTTCTTCCTTTCCGAGTATTTTGTACTCGTAAAGATGTTAGTATTCAAGCTCGAAACTTCAAACAAATTCCTGATGAACCCACACACACATTTTGAGAATCAATCTTTAGCATTTAAAGTTGTTATTTTCCATAGTAATTTCCTTAACCTTTCTAATATTGATTCTTCTGATCATCAATAAATAACAGATACAATGTCATGATGTTGTGTTAGAGGACGTCGATGTAGTCAAAGCAATCGTTGAATATGTGAATCGAACTGCAATTGAAGTATTAATTCTTGGTGCTGCAGCAAAAGGCGGTCTTCTCAGGTATGACTCTTTCTTTGCATGGCGAGTTGCACTTATTTGAAAGGGGCAAAAAATAGGGAAGGAGGAGTAGTAGATATGATCTATCTCTTGAATGGAGGCAATTACTTAGAGGAGTAACTTATATCATTTGGAAAGTCATAATTTCAATTAACTGAAGCTATACAACAAACATGATCCCAGATTCCCAATCGTATCTTGGAAGCTTGCGAAGTAGAGAAACAAAGAATTGTGTCTGCATTTGTATATTTATGTTTGGTCATGTTTGTTTGAGCTTCATTGAGGAGAAATATTAATTGCTCTATTCTGATAAGGATCATATTGTAGTTTATGGTTCTTATTTGAATAGAAGAACATCTTCAGAATGTCTAATTTTAGTAGCCTTTCTACACAGAAGATTTAAAGTCAAAGATATTCCTGGAAACGTGGTAAAAGGGGTTCCGGATTTCTGCACTGCGTATGTCATCTCCAAAAATGGAAAGATTTCAGCTACACGATCTGCTTCTCGCCTCGCACCATTTATCCACCCACTGCGTCACCAATTCATGCAGCAGGGCAATGCCAAATCTAATACCGCTGAGGATTCACTGAACACTCCTTCCAGAGGTAAGTAAAATGCTAGAAGAAAATTATTCAATTAAGTTCATTTCATTGTGCAAAGCTAATTCTAAGATGTTTCGTCAAGGTTCTCTTTCGGGGATTCCGAAGCCTGTATCCGATCTGCCCATGTCGAACCTTCAGAGTGATACACTTAACATGAAGTAAGTCAATCAATCTTCACTATGTTACCCAAAGGTGTCATGTTTTAGGTACAGTCATCAGCTGCTTAGTAAGGACAATGAGCAATAGGCACTGATGTGAGCTCTAAAATTTCGTAATTACTGGCCATAAAATGTTGCATATTTTTCTCACTCTGAGGCCTAAGTTGTATATCACTGTTGTAAACAGGTCTCCTTTCACTCATAGGAAAGGCCCAAATGGCAAACCATATGAGATCTCTCAGCCAGATACTGACATATCATTTGTCAGTTCTGGTAGGCCAAGTATTGACAATATGTTTCCTTCATTTGCTGACAACTATGATAGTGGAGCAACCCCTCCCCGGCTATCAGGTTTCTCCGATTTTGAGGCGCAAAATTTTGAACCCATTCCCTTGGGACGCCGATCCTTGGACATCATGCCATCAGAACTGTCATTCCTTTCAATGGAGGGTGATAGAGCATCATTCTCCTCCACACCGGTAGGCAACCAAAAGTTACTACTTTTTGAGCTTTTGGAAATTATAGATGCTAAGATCAAAATTGCTACACTTTTTCTTCCATTTTCCATTTAACCATAATTGTTACTCCAAATACACAAGGTTACAACATGCCTGCAAACTTAAGGTCTTTCCTTTCATTTATAGGATGACGTAGCAGCAGAAATGAGAAGGCTGAAACTGGAGCTCAAGCAAACAATGGAAATGTATAGTACAGCTTGCAAGGAAGCACTCACAGCACAACAAAAGGTACGACAAATTCCAACCCATTGTGCACCTTTGTGATTGCATCAATTACCTAATATGTTCTCAATTGTAGGCGATGGAACTCCAGCGCTGGAAAACAGAAGAACAGAGAAGACTAGAAGAGGCAAGATTTGCAGAGGAAGCTGCATTAGCACTTGCAGAGAAGGAGAAGGCAAAATCTAGGGCAGCCCTTGAACACGCAGAGGCAGCTCAGAGGCTTGCAGAACTAGAAGCTCAGAAGAGAATTAATGCAGAAATGAAAGCTCTGAAAGAAGCAGAAGAGAGGAATAAGGTACTAAATAAACTTTCAAATTCAGATTTCAGGTATAGGAGGTATACGATAGAGGAGATTGAAACTGCAACGGACTACTTTGCACAAGCTAATAAAATTGGAGAAGGAGGTTATGGGCCAGTGTATAAGTGTTACATGGACCACACACCTGTTGCAGTCAAGGTCCTTCGTCCTGATGCAGCTCACGGAAGACAACAGTTTCAGCAAGAGGTATAAAGTCAAAAATTCTTATTTATTCTTAGAGAAGTAGTTAAGAAGAATAATTGGGTTCCCTGATACAAACATTTCTGATTTCTTACTGAGAGCCCATTAAAGCTATGCTGAAATTACCCATGTAGCAATCTCCATGACTTTTGTTTGGAATTGATGCATAATTATTTGATTGATTGAATGGTCTGTAAACTAT
Source organism: Nicotiana knightiana (assembly GCA_005239525.1). Classification (NCBI taxonomy): domain Eukaryota; kingdom Viridiplantae; phylum Streptophyta; class Magnoliopsida; order Solanales; family Solanaceae; genus Nicotiana; species Nicotiana knightiana. The sequence continues at coordinate 41,292 of ML389225.1, forward strand.
AACTGTCAGCATGCAACAGGAAACTGAGTTACAGTGAAAATAGTTCAATTAAAACAAGATGAATGGCGGCATAGTCACATAGTTGTGATGATGTCCCGTCCCATAATTGATTATTGGTATGTTGACGACATTGGACTATTTTGAACAGTGCAGGACAATTATATAATTACTAATTAGCATCCATTACTACTCAATAATTGCTTAGGCTGCAAACAAGAAAAAGATGCATCGTAAAGGTAGAACTAAGAATTGCTGGCATGTAATTTAAAATATAAGTTGGTAATAAGGACACAAGAATTCTGCTTCGAATTCATATTCTATCATCCCATTCATAAGAGAACTTCATATGTCGCATAGCCCCTAATTTCACTCACCCTTTTCTTTCGTTGCAGGTTGAAGTATTGAGCTGCATACGACATCCTAATATGGTGCTTCTTCTAGGAGCATGTCCTGAGTATGGGTGCTTAGTATATGAGTTTATGTCCAATGGAAGCTTAGAAGACCGTCTATTCCAGCAAGGAAAGACTCCACCACTCTCTTGGCAGCAGAGATTTAGAATTTCTGCTGAAATAGGTGCCGGGCTGCTTTTCCTACACCAGAGCAAGCCAGAACCAATAGTGCACCGTGATCTAAAACCTGCAAATATTCTACTTGATCGCAACTTTGTGAGTAAGATTAGTGATGTTGGCTTGGCTCGGCTTGTCCCCCCATCAGTGGCAGATAGTGTCACTCAGTACCGAATGACATCAACTGCTGGAACTTTCTGCTATATAGACCCCGAATATCAGCAAACGGGAATGCTTGGTATAAAATCCGATGTATATTCTTTAGGTATCATATTCTTGCAGATACTAACAGCCAAACCACCGATGGGTTTAACTCACCACGTTGAAAGGGCAATTGAAAAAGGGACCTTCAACGAGATGCTTGATTCATCTGTTCCTGATTGGCCCCTTGATGAGGCTCTGAACCTTGCTAAGTTATCACTGAAATGTTCTGAGCTAAGAAGGAAAGATAGACCGGATCTCAGCAAGGTTATTATGCCAGAATTAGAGAGATTGAGAACACTTGGAGAAGAAAATCCATGCCAATCAGCCTTGTATAGTTCAGGTTCCTCAACAAATCATAGCCAAGCTTCCGTGTCCCAAGCTAGCCAACATGAATAGCTTATTGTCAGCATAGATCATCGACGAACGTTTAAATTGTTAGTAGCGGTATGACTTTTTGTGGATATACTAGATTCACATATCCTGCTATATCCAAATTAATATGTTCCTGACACAGTTTTCACCATAATTCATGCAGGAAAAACTAAGCTATCCAAACAAGATATAATACGGCTTTGAGAGTTCGAAAGGCACATCATGAAGCATAGTCGCCTAATAGATTAGCGTGGAGGTATACGCCAAGGAGAGAATAGTTCTAAAGTTCTCAGGGGAAAGAACCAAAAATAGACGGAAAGAAAACTTTAAACTGAATGTTTTATAGCATAACAAGGAATTGTACATCTCCATCCATATATAATAGAGAAAATAGCAATTTTGGTCCTTAATGTATTACTCCCTTTATTTCGATTTTGAAATTCTTGTATTGTTAAACTGACCACATTTGGTTGTTAATAAATCCAACTGTGCAATTTTGGTCCCTCTCTAGTCAATCATCTACTCCCTCCGGTTCAAATTTAGGGGGTCTAGGGGTTCAAATTTTCTAGAAGCTTGCAGGTTCGATTCCCATTGAGCACAATTCTTATCCTTCTCAATTTTAGGATCTCCTTCACAAATATCCTACCTCCGCCACTAGGTGGAAGTAAAAGAATTGGCATAGGGGAAAACTACAACTATGGAAATAAATGCGACCGTGCCCACCACATGATTTGATGCTACTATTGTTGGGGATCGTATTTAGCTTAAATGAATGGTGGGAGTTGTGATCAGTTGAGCATGGCCAAATTTATTAGCTTACTTCAAACTTTGCGGGAAAAGTAGTTATTGTTGGGTTTTTCTTTAGAGGGTGTGAATAGGAAATGAAAGAGGCACATCTTGGATTGCACCTCTTCATCTCACCCTTTTATTGTCCATAAATTTAGAGGCTTGGCCTCATTTATAAGACATGTGAAATCTGAAAATTTCTCCAAATAAATATAAGTGTCAAGTGTGATTTGCTTCATTTGTTGAGTTCGCTGAAATTCTATGATTTATTGTACCGCTATCACAGAATAGTTATTCCGTTCTATCCTGGGAGGAATTAATCCATAACCTTGGACAACAGTGAGGGGATTAAATTCCTTAAGGACACATATGCAACTTTGTGAGCTCGGAATTATTTTATGTTTTGTTTATTGAACTAACATATTTCCTTCTCTGATTTTGACCACAGATTACCAACAAGCTTAAGGAATTTGAAAGAATTAATTTTGGATGGCTGATAAAGAGATAATTTAGAATGGATTTCTGATTGTTAGTCTGCTGGAGAGAAGCGGCGAAACTAATAATTCCAGGTGATTTTAGGCTACTTGATTCATATCTTTATACGGTCGATATCGAAGAGTCCAATTCGAGGCCTCTATGGCATGCCAAGCCCGATCTCGAGAGGCTCGAGGTAGAGTATGAAGCTCGACCTCGAAGTACATATCTCGAGAAAATATGTCGAAGGCCCATCACGGCCTACCTTGGAGCAGTCTATAATCGATGACCGTCATGGAAAGGCGGGAATTTCCCAAGAACACATGGTTAGAGCTGATAAGGTCTGCAAAGATAGTACACGTCCATACAAGGCCGTTATATAGCTGTACCAATAACATTTCTCTGTTATAATTATACATGTACTATGTTGGAATTTACCCCTCCTATATAAAGGGGACCCCAATCATTCTTAAAAAACACAACATTTTGACTTCAATAGAACATTCTCTGCTTTTTCGTGCTCAACACTGTCTCTCAGCTTTATTGCTCCTTATTTAGTGTTATTCATTTATTGCTATTATCCGATCCCGAGGCCCCCGATTCTAGTGAGCTCGAGGCCCCAGTCTTGTGAAAACTTTGGTTTGCTTATCTCATTTTCCTTACTTACATTCATTACTTCTTGATTATTAACTAGTAGTGGAACAAAACCACATATTTTTAGAACCAAGAACAAATATGTTAATACCATTTTCAAGGTAAACAGTTTGGCGCCCACCGTTGGGCTAAAAATAATAGTGATTGTTTTGGTGCTAGTTTTCTGAAAACACAAGTTATTTTTCACATTTTTTCTTGTCCAAGAATCTTTGATTTCAAGTCGAAAAATGTCTAACTCAACAAATGCACATGGAAACAATGGTCTTGAACTCCATGGAGAGAACAGTGCTACAGCCTCAATCGCCAGTGTGCCACCGCAAAACCTTGGGGTAGCCCAACACAAATCCCCGTCGATGTAGGCTCACGCAATGCCTTGCATGTTGATATATACACTGATACCGACGGAAGTGTGCGCGGAGGTGACCAACACGAAGCGTAAAGAACGCAAGCTCGAGAAGAAAGAGAAGTTAGCCTACAAGTCATTTTTGAAATGTTACAAGCACAACAAATGGCCATTGCTCAGTTACAGATTCAACAAAAAAACCCGAGCACATCGGGATCGGAAACAACTCCTCGAGTTGAGCAAACACCAAAAAGATCGAGTAAAAACGGGTCAGGAACAGACCCCACTATTATGAAAATGCTCGAGGACCTCACCAAAAGGATTGAATCAGGAGAAAAGAAGATGAAGGCCAACGACAAAAACGTAGAAACCTATAACTCAAGGGTCGATCAGATCCCGGGCGCACCTCCGATTTTGAAGGGGGTAGATTCGAAGAAGTTCGTGCAGAAACCATTTCCGTCGAGTGCGGCTCCGAATCCAATTCCGAAGAAGTTCAAGATGACTAATATCCTAAAGTACAACGGGACCACATATCCTAATGAGCATATTACCACTTATACTTGTGGTATAAAAGGGAGTGACTTAAAAGATGACGAGATCGAGTCCGTCTTGTTGAAGAAGTTTGGAGAAACACTGTCCAAGGGGGACATGATGTGGTATCATAACCTCCCCCCGAACTCAATAGATTCGTTTTCTATGTTGGCAGACTCTTTTGTTAAGGCACATGCTGGAGCCGTTAAGGTCACTACAAGGAAGTCCAATGTCTTCAAAATTAAACAAAGAGAGAAAAAAATGCTAAGGGAGTTCGTATCCCGCTTTCAAATGGAGCGAATGGAATTACCACCAGTCTCCGATGACTGGGCGGTGCAAGCCTTCACTCAGGGCTTGAATGAACGAAGCTCGATAACTTCGAAGCAGTTGAAGAAAAATTTGATTGAGTATCCCTCCGTGACTTGGGCGGATGTGCATAACAGGTATCAATCGAAGATCAGGGTCGAGGACGACCAATTGGGAGCCCCCTCGGCTCAGTATATCCAATCAGGCTCTTAGCAAAAGAGTCAAGGAATGCAGAAAGGGAGTCGAAATCGAACAAGGAAAGATACCAGCCATATGTCGAAAACCGACGAAATGCCCCGAGGCCTGATATACCTAGAAACGATCGAAGGGTAGATCGAGGTTAGGGTTCTCAGGGACTCATGAGCAAAACTAGGTTCGACAGGCACACGGGCCAGATGGAGGCACCCCGATTGTCAGAGTATAACTTCAACATCGATGCATCAGACGTCGTATCAGCAATAGGTAAGATCAGAGATACCAGGTGACCGAAGCCAATACAGTTGGATCCTTCCCAAAGGAACCCCAACTCAATGTGCAAATACTGGCACTCACGGTCACAAGACCGATATTTTAGACAGCTTCAGGAGGAGATAGCCCGACTTATCAGTGAAGGGAACCTTTGAGAGTTCCTCAGCGACCGAGCTAAGAATCACTTTCAAGAAAGAGAGGCGAATAGGAAAAATGAACAGGAGGAGCCGCATCATATCATTCATATGATCATTGGAGGAGTCGACGTCCTACAGGGACTTGTGTTCAAACGAACAAAATTATCCACTACAAAGGAAAAGCGAACTCGGAGCTACGTACCCGAGGATGCTCTTAGATTCTGTGAGGAAGACATCGAGGCCGTATCTCAGCCTCATAATGACGCACTGGTAATTTCTTTTCTTTTAAATAAAGTTCAAATTAAACGTGTGCTCGTGGATCCAGGTAGCTCGGCCAACATAATCAGGTTGAGGGTTGTGGAGCAGCTCAGGCTGCTCGACCGAATCATCCCCGCCTCTCGAGTCCTGAATGGATTCAACATGGCGAGTGAGACAACGAAGGGGGAAATCATCTTCCCAGTCAATGTGGCCAGTACAATTCAAGATACCAAGTTTCACGTCATCGAAGGTGACATGAGATACAACGCCTTTCTTGGAAGGCCGTGGATTCATAGTATGAGGACGGTGCCATCAACTCTTCATCAAATGATGAAGTTTCCAACAAAGGATGGTGTGAATATGGTGTATGGAGAGCAACATGAAACCAATGATATGTTCGCGGTGCACGATATGGCACCGGCATCGACGCCTTCCACCTCGGAGAAGTCAAAAGACAAGGAAGTAGCCAAATAGCAACCACAGTGTATACCCTCGGTTGAGTCTGAGGGACAGGTGATCAGTGGGCAAGTAATCGAGGACGAAGAAGAAGACTTCCTCACTCCTTGAACCTTTGTTGCCCCCGAAGAGTCAGATGCAACGAAGTCAACAGTCAAAGAGCTCAAACAGGTCGTATTGGTCGAACATCTTCCAGATTAAAAGGTATACCTGGGAACGGGATTAACCCCCGATCTCAGGAAAAAACTCGTTCAATTTATTATTGATAACATTAATTTCTTCGCTTGGTCCCATTTAGACATGACAGGGATCCCGCCAGAAAAAAAACACCCATCGACTAAGCGTCGACCCCAGGTTCAAACCGGTGAAGCAAAAAAGGAGGCCTCAGTCTGAGGTAAAGTATGCATTCATCAAGGATGAGGTAACGGAGCTTCTCAAAATAGGATCCATTAGGGAGGTGAAATACCCCGAGTGGTTAGCTAATGTAGTAGTAGTCCCCAAAAAGGGAAATAAATTGAGAATGTGTGTAGATTATAAAGATTTAAATAAAGCCTGCCCCGAAGATTCATTTCCATTACCCAACATCGATCATTTGATCGACGCCACGGCCGGCCACGAGATCCCTACTTTTCTCGATGCCTACTCCGGGTACAATCAAATTCAAATGAACCCGGAGGACCAGGAGAAGACTTCATTCATCATGTAGTATGGACATATTGTTATAATATAATGCCCTTCGGGCTAAAAAATACGGGAGCCACATATCAACACCTAGTTAATAAGATGTTCGAACATCAAATAGGCAAGTCTATGGAAGTTTACATTGATGACATGTTAGTTAAGTCCCTGCGTGTAGAGGACCATTTGACTCATTTGTAGGAAACATTCGATATCCTAAGGAGGTACAACATGAAGCTCAACCCCGAGAAATGCGCCTTCAGAGTCTGATCAGGAAAATTTTTGGGCTTCATGGTATCGAACAGGGGAATCGAGATCAACCCCGACAAAATCAAGGCCACCGAGGAAATCACCATGGTGAATAGTGTGAAAGCGGTACAACGGCTGACTGAGCGGATAGCATCCTTAGGCCGATTCTTCTCGAGGTCATCAGATCGGAGTCATAACTTCTTCTCCTTACTCAAGAAGAAAAAAACCTTCGAGTGGACACCGGAATGCCAGCATGCCTTGGAAGAATTAAAGCGGTATCTCTCGAGCCCACCTTTGGTCCATACCCCAAAGGAGGAAGAAACTCTATACTTATATTTGGATGTGTCTGAGGTAGCGGTAAGTGGTGTGTTGGTTCGAGAAGAGCAAGGTACGCAATTCCCTATCTATTACGTAAGTCGGACCCTAGGAGATGCTGAAACCAGGTATCCGCACTTAGAAAATCTAGCTCTTGCATTAGTAAGTGCATCTAGAAAATTGAAACCTTACTTTGAATGCCACCTTATATGTGTTTTAACTACATATCCTCTTCGAAAAATCTTGCATAAGCTCGAATTATCGGGTCGATTGTCCAAATGGGCCATCGAACTCGGAGGGTATGATATCAAGTATCAAACCCGAACGGCCATCAAGTCTCAAATTTTGGCGGACTTCGTGGCTGATTTTACGCCTGCCCTCGTGCCTGAGGTAGAGAAACAACTCTTGTTAAAAATGGGCACATCATCGGGGGTATTGACCCTTTTACTAACGGAGCCTCGAACGTGAAAGGGTCCAGGATCGGCATAGTTTTAAATCCACCTACGGGCGGCATAATTAGACAATCTATAAAAACTTCGAAGTTGACTAACAATGAGGCCGAGTATGAGGCCATGATTGCAGGTCTCGAACTGGCCAAAGACCTAGGAGGGGAGGTCATCGAAGAAAAATGTGACTCTCTTCTGGTTGTAAACCAAGTAAATGGAAGCTTCGAGGTTCGAGAAGATAGGAATCAAAGATACTTAGACAAGCTTCAAGTGACATTGCATCGCTTCAAAGAGTGGACCCTGGTTCACATACCTCGAGAACAAAACAGCGAGGCCGATACACTCGCAAATCTGGGATCGTCTGTCGAAGAAGATGACATACTCCTGGGGACTGTTGTACAACTATCCAAATCACTGATCGAAGAAGGCCATGCCGAAATCAACTCCACAAGTCTAACATGGGATTGGAGGAACAAGTACATTGACTACCTGGAACATGGGAAACTCCCCATGGATCCAAAAGAATCAAGGGCCCTTCGAGCCAAAGCAGCTCGATTTTCACTCGACGAGAATGGAACACTATACAGCAGGACCTTCGACGGACCATTAGCAGTATGCTTGGGACCAGGGGACACCGACTATATGCTTCAAAAAATCCACGAAGGCACCTGTGGAAACCACTCCGGTGCCGATTCTTTAGTTCGAAAGGTAATCAGAGCAGGTTACTATTGGGATAACATGGAAAAGGACACCAAGGAATTCATTTGAAGATGTGACAAATGCCAAAGATTTTCACCAATGATTCACCAACCCGGTGAACAACTACACTCAGTCCTATCCCCGTGGACATTCATGAAATGGGGGATGGACATCGTCGGCCCCCTATCAACGACGCCAGGTAAAGCTAGATTTATTTTATTTATGACTGACTACTTCTCGAAATGGGTAGAAGCACAGGCCTTCGAGAAGATAAGAGAAAAATAAGTCATCAACTTCATATGGGATTACATCATATGCCGATTCAGGATCCCCTCCGAGATTACATGAGATAATGGGAAGCAGTTCATCGGCATTAAGGTGACGAAATTCCTCGAGGATCACAAAATCAAAAGGATCCTATAAACGCCTTACCACTCAAGTGAAAATGGTCTGGCCGAGTCCATAAACAAAACTATCATTCAAAACTTAAAGAAGAGGTTAGAGAATGCAAAGGGGAAATGGAGAGAAGTGATACTCGAGGTACTATGGGCGTATCGAACAACCTCAAAGTCAAGCACAGGGGAGACCCCGTTCTCTCTGTTATATGGGTCCGAGGCGCTGATACCAGTCGAGGTCGGAGAGACAAGTGCCAGATTTTAGCACGCCACCGAGGACTCAAACAACGAGTCCGTGAATACCGCCCTCGAACTACTAGATGAAAAGCGCGAGGCCACACTGTTCCGAATGGCCGCTCAAAAACAAAGGATCGAAAGATACTACAACAGAAGGACAAAGCTTCGATACTTCGGAGTCGGGGAATTAGTTCTAAGGAAAGTCACCCTCAACACTCGAAACCCAAACGAAGGGAAACTATTCCATAGCTGGGAAGGACCGTATCGCGTCCTCGGAGTAGTAGGCAAAGGGTCCTACAAAATTAGCACCATGGAGAGCGAGCAACTACCAAGCAATTGGAACATATCGATGCTCAAACGCTATTATTTCTAAGGTATAACCTTCTCCTTTTTCGTTTATATTTCATACTAACTTGTTGCAGGTGTTCAATTGAGAGAAATCGAAGCACCCTTCAGCTCGAAGACCTTGGGTTTTAAATCATGCGTTGTACTTTTTTTCCCTTAGATCGGGTTTTATCCCAAATGGGTTTTACTAGCAAGGTTTTTAACGAGGCAACGTCTATATGCTACCTAAGGAAAACTCATCAAGTATTCAAGGCTTCTTTTCAATCAACCTCGAATACTGGGGGGCATCACCCTCAGAGGTTACCTTTTCAAAGAAACCAAGTTATGCCAAAGAGGGCCTCAATAGGACAATGTTGTATCAGTCCAAACGGTCAAATAAACCGTGTCCGTGTAGAATAGTCGAGCCTCCAATGGCAAAAACATGTACGCATGTATCAAGTAATCGAAGAATCATCCTTGTTCATCAAAACACTTTGCGCCTCAGAGAAGTTTACTATTCTTGCATGAAACGGCTCAAAGGCCAAATACTCCCGAACACTCAGGGACTGTCATCGACTGTCAACTTATCGAGCCATCAAGGACTCGAGGTTATAAGACCTTAATGAGGCAACATCAAATCTATAAGACCTCAATAAGGCAATCAAATTTATAAGACCTCAACGAGGCGTACTCAAACTTATAAGACCTTAAAAAGGCAAAATCGCAATATTTAAGGCCAAGGCTATATATTCGAACTTGTAATACCCCTAAAAAGCCATACCCTCGATATAGAGGCCGAGGTCATCTCACCTGGGGACTAAAGGCTATGGCCTAATATAAAGACTATGGTCATATGAAAAGGCTACAACCGAAGTAATGCGGCTTGGAGACGTCCGACTTCCGCCATAAAATCTAAAGGTCTTCAAACACTTCAAAAGAATTGATTAATCAGGCTACCCTCGACATAAGCAAAAGAGCTTCGATATATCAGCTCCGAACAATGAATAGGCTTCGAAAAAATCAACCTTCAGTATAAAGGCTTCGAAAAATCATCCTTCAAGAGAACCTCACGAGGTACTCAATTATCGTCACATATCGACTTATAATCGAGGTTCCTATTTGAGCCGTCGAAGAGTCGGACGAACACAAAACATGCCAAGGCATAACAAAATTTTAAATATCTTTAGTAGAATGGGGGAAAATTATAGCCATATTATAGGTCGAATTGACCCAATCTAAAAAGAGTCTAAGGTCCAACCTAAAGAGCCTAAGGAACAATCTAAAAAACCTAAGGGCCAATGTTTTAAAACCTAAGGGTCGATACCTAAATGACCTAAAGGCCGAAGCACACTGTGCTCGAGACCCCACCTAAGTCCGGACTCGAAAGTACCGAGCTAAAGCTCAGCTCGAAGTCGGACCTTAGATGGTCACTTACTGTCGATTGTTCATCAAGCACAAAAAAACCTAAGGGTTTTATATTCTGCGTCCAACACATCAGACTGATCATCGACACACATCAAAAATCAAAGACAAAGGCAAGATAAAAAGTTATGCAAAAATAATATGAAAGATTTCTTTATATATGAACAATAGCACAAAGGTACATCTACAACACTCCCAGGGGGAGCCATTTACAAAAAAAAAAAAAAAGACCTAGTCTATCATCGAGGACTTTGTCTTTTCCCCCTCGGGGACTTTGCCTTCATCAACCCCATCGAGATTAAATTCCTCATCGGCCTCCTCCTCATCGCCTTCAGCATCGTCCTCATCATCTAAGAAACGAGGATCTTGGTGCCAATCTCGTCCGCCTTGGCCTTCTCTATCTCCTCCGAGAGATCGAAGCCCTTATCTCCTCGAGGGTTTCCCTCCAAGACTTGCATCGGACATATTCTTTGCTCCCCCTCTATCGATCGGAGGCCCTTCTCAACTCTATTTGGGCATCGACAGTATCTTTCAAATAGATGGCTACCTTCTTGTCGGCCTTTATTTGTATCTCTTTGGCTTCGACTCGGGCTTTATCGATCTCGGCCTTCACTTTTGTAAGACCAGCCCAGAGCTCAGTTATCCTGCCCCCCTGAACCAAATTGCTGTCTTGAGCATTTCGGAGTTGAATCTCGAGGGCGGACACTTTAGTCAACGCTTCTTTCTTGGCCGCAGAAAAGACATCCATTTGTGACTTCCACTCATTGCATTCAGAGTTAACTTGGGAGACCTCGTCCCGAAGACGCTCCAGCATTTCTACCTTCTACTGCAACTGAATCAGCAAAGTATTAGCCTCCAAATATGGGAGAAGAAGCCCATACTCTTTCAAAACTAAGGTTACCCTGCTTATCAAGCTCGTCCTCGTAGTCCCGAGCTCGGGTCAACTCCGATCGAAGCTGTACCAGCTCATTTTCCTTCTTGGCACAAAGAAGTCTAAGGGTCTTCTCCTCATTAGAAGATCTACGCAGCTCGGCCTCACAGTGATGTAGCTCAACCTTAAATTTGTCGAAGGCCTATAGAAAGAAAAGTTTGTTCAGAAAAAGAAAGAAAATATGTAGTCGAAAAAATTATAGCACTATTAAAAACTCACCATTGAACAAAGCTGTTGAGCTTCCTCGAAGGTTGACTTTGCATCAGCCGGTTCGGCCTCATCGACCCCAGTGAAGCAACCCTGGAAGGGATCATTCTCACTTGGGACTCCGCCTAACTCGAACGTCTTTAAGTCCCGAGCATCCCTAATGGTTTCCTCAGAGAAGGTTGGGAATGATGGTGAGTGACCCATTGTAATGAACTTAGGGAAATCTCGTGAGGTGCTCTGATCGGGCAGAGATACTTCGACACCTTTTCCCTTCGAAGTATTCCCCGAAGTCTAGGAAGCAGCTGGCAAGTCCGGAGACGAAGGGCCTTCATCCTTTTCTTTTTTTTATCTCCTCCTTCGAGGCTAAGGGCTTTGGTTGTTGTGGGCATAACTGACTTGGAAGGCTTTCTGGTTCGAGTCACCAACGTCGAGCCCTCCACTTCATCGTCATCATCACCTGTGGATCTACGGATGAATAAGTCCTCATTGGTGACTACATTCTTCCTATGTCCCTCTAGCTGGTTTGGCTTTGCTTTGGGAGTCCTCGTCCTTCGAGGATCTTTTTCTCTTATTATCTTTTTTCGGCTTCGAAGTTGAAGTTTTCTCTCCATCACCAAGAGGGGCGGCCTCATCTCGAAGAACTCACCAATACCTGCAACAAAGAAGTTAGGTCCTATGAAGAAAGGTATCTCTTAAAAAGGAAGAAGTATCATTATAACATATACTATGGTGCTTCGCCTCCCACTTGCTCCTCGAAAAGTCTATCCACCTGCATTTATTGTATGTCGAGGTAGCTGCAAGTTTGCGAGCCCAGTCCGGTAGGTCGAGGACCGCATCAGGCATCCAGGGGACCGCTGAAAGAAGATAAAGGGAAACAATCACTCGACGTGTAACAAAATTAATGAAAGGAAGATGAAGCATCACATTTTACTCATGTGTGAAGTTCCATTTCTCGGGGAATAACAGGAACTCTGAGGGAATGACGTCGATGGTCCTCACTTTGATGAACCGGCTCATCCAGCCCCAACCCCTGCTCTCGTCGCTGCTAGCAAAGAAAGATTTGGTGGACCAGCGGAGGAGTTTGATTAGACCTCGAAAATGTTGAGGCCGATACAATCGTATGAGGTGGCTGAGGGTGAATTCGATCCCGGCCTTGTCAACAAAAAACCTCATCATCAACACGATCCACCAGAAGGACAGATGGATCTCGGCCAGGGTAACTTGGTACCTTTGGCAGAACTTGAGCACGAGGGGGTCGAGGGGACCTAATGTAAAAGGGTATGTATACACTGACAAGAACCCCTCTACGTAGGTCGTAATATCCTCTTCACGAGAGGGTATTTGCAGAACGACCTCCTTTCCCCATCCGCACTCTCTACTTACAGCATCGAGGTGTCTCTCCTCGATTGATCATATATACCTCATGGCGTTTTCTCGACGACCAAAGACATCAGGAGGTTTCTCTACTGTAAAGTCCTTCTGCAAGGTAAATTTGCTCGGAACAATCTCATTAAGCGTCAGCGGCTTGCCACGTGCCGGACGAGAAAAAGAAGTAGAGGTTCCTTCTTTCTGGGGAATGGATTTGGAGCCTTCTTCTTTCGGAGGAACCGATTTGGATGTTTTAGCTATGGGTTCTTTGGGGTAAGAAGGAGGAGAAGAAAACATTGTCACAATTTTAAGCTGACACAGCGAAAGAAGTGGTGGAGAAAGGTGAGTCTATAGAAGAAGATATTTGCTGCAGAATGATAAAGTCCTTAATGAAGGGAAGAAAGAAAGTATTTATAAGAGAAAACGCCGAATATTCATTGACGTTAGTGGCCAACTGTCTCTGACGGGCAATTATGACTTTTGGGGAAGAGAATCGATGGGTCACTTCGGTCGCTTCAACACCTGCGTCACATGGATGCCATCATCACGTAGGGTCTCGAAGGGTCGAGAGTTCAAATCGTTTATTATCATTTCAATCTAAGAAACACTGGGACTATCTGTATACAGTCGATATTAGAGAGTCCGATATCGAGGCCTCTATGGCATGCCAAACCCGATCTCGAGAGGCTCGAAGTAGAGTCTGAAGTTCGACCTCGAAGTACAAATCTCAAGGAAATATGTCGAAGGCCCATCACGACCTACCTCGGAGCAGTCTATAATCGATGACCATCATGGAAAGACAGGAATTTCCCAAGAACACATGGTTAGAGCTGATAAGGTCTGCAAAGATAGTACAAGTTCTTACAAGACCGTTATACAGATGTACCAATATCATTTCTCTATTATAATTAGACATGTACTATGTTGGGATTCACCCCTCCTATATAAAGGGGATCCCAATGATTCTTACAAAAACACAACATTTTGACTGCAATAGAACATTCTCCGCTTTTTCGTGGTCAACACTGTCTCTCAGCTTTATTGCTCCTTATTTAATGTTCTTCATTCATTTTTCTTCATTTATTACTATTATCCGACCCCGAGGCCCCCGATTCCAGTGAGCTTGAGGCCCCAGTCTTGTGACAACTTTAGTTTGCTTATCTCATTTTCCTTACTTACATTCATTACTTCTTGATTATTAACTAGTAGTGGAATAAATCACATATTTTTAGAACCAAAAATCAAATATAATTGTTAATACCATTTTCAAGGTAAACAATATCTATCATAATAATATTTTGTTGAAGTTGTTTACCCTAAAAACGGATAACAATTGAATTTATATATGATTTTAAGGACACGTGATTTCACTTGGCACAAACTGAGAAAATATGTAAATTGATATGGAAATTGACTGTAAAGAAAAATAAAACAAACCAAATGAGATGTGAAGCTTTGCCCTTCGAGATAAGTTACCCTCGAACCAAATGAATGAGAAAAATAAGATATGAACAAAGTAACAGAGTGTTGAGAGCTTAAATAAAAGGATAGTATATTGCTTTGAATTGAGTCAATCTGATGCCTTTACAAATGATTAGACCAATTTATATAGTAGGGGAGTTCTACTTATGGTATAATTCTAAATACAGTAAGAAATCCCATGATTGGCTAATTAATCAGCCTCATCTTGATACGTGCCAAGATTTCCTCCGTGATCCTTGCCCGATCACGAATATTTCAGCTTACCGTTACTTGACTAGGTAAATCTCCATCGGTCTTGCTTGATCTCCGTTCTTCTTGGTCTCGATCTTGGATGATCTCGTCTTTGGTCGGTCTCTAAATTATCAGTAATATAACTTTGTACTGAGGCTCGATATAACACAAGGATGAACCGTAGCCTATCATGATCCAACCTCGATTAGTCATAAGAAGGGTAGGCCCGTTATGACCGTATACAGATAGTCCCCTCATTTCTCAGAAATAAGATGATGAGAAACGACATGAATTGACAAATTCCATCTCTATGAGTGATAACGTCAGTGAAGAGATCGATCGTGACATAAGTGAATAAATATCCCACCGGTCCAGTTACCAAGGCATTAAATGCCTATAAGATGCTGGTCGGCCACTACCGGTCTTGCACCGTCGCCTTCTACCTATAAAAAGCCTCAACCCTCTCTCATTCAAACTTTTACAATCAAATCCTTTTCAGATCTTGCTTTCAAAGAATCCCCTTACTTCGTAATTTCCATATTTAAAATCCTTTGAACTCTAATCATCATCCTTACTCTCTTATTTGCTGTTCATAAATGGCTGAAACCTCCAAAATTGTACCGTAAAAAGAGGCTGCTTCTTCATCGCGTCCCACCGGTGAAGAGGCTGCGGCGGAGCCCCACCTTGAGGAATTCGTTCCGATGGGGTGCCCAACCGTCATTGACTTTAAAATAAAGAAGACCCCTTTGGTGCAGGGCCGATGAGAGCCGATGTCGAGGTATATATGCACCATTACCAAGGACATCCACGAAAATGTCAAGGAAGAGTGCAACTGGGTGAACAAAGATGTGGTCGTTCATTCTCTTGAGGAATCCATCACCACTTACACGGAGGGGTATCTAAGTTTTTACACTTACCCCTTTATGTTTTAGTTCCTTAGACCTTATCATAGTCGCCTTCTGCAAAAGATACAGTGTCACCCTAGGCCAAATCCACCATTCGTTCTGGAGAATCGTTGTCCTCCTCCATTTCTTCACGAGCAAGATCGAGGAATTTCCTTTCATCCTCGATCACCTCATACGCCTTTATAGTCCTCGGCTCTATCAAGGGGGACTGATTAGGCTTGCTCGCCGGGCCAGCAGAGCCCCATTCTCCAACATCGATGAGTTTTGGGATCGAGACTGGATTGACAGTTTCGTCCGAATAAGGACATCCGACCTGATTCCCACCAAAGACACGCCGTTCCCAGAGAAGTGAAACATGAATCGTAAGTACTTTCTCCTTGAACGTTTGCTTTGTCGTTTATTTCCTTTCATCTTTCCTTATCTCTGTTTTGGTGTTGCAGATGTGGCCCAGATGCCGGACCCAGTTGCAGAATTGAAGCGATGATTCGAAGGCCTGGTTTAGAGGCCTTACTCCGAACATGCCTAGATGGAGTTATCAAAGGGTCGATGGGCGGCCCGTAACCGTGGTAAATTTCTGTCTCGGATTGTTTATTATTTCAGCCTTTTCTCAAACTAACTCATCTCCCTTTCTTTTGTAGGTTTCGGGAAGAATGTTGCAATGTGACCCCCTTTCGGTGACGAAGAAATCCTTCCCCAGCCATCATCTCCAAAGCCGGCCAAGGATAGAAAGAGAAATAGCGCTCCGAGTCCCCTAGGCTTAGAAAAGAAAAAATTGGTGAGGAAGCCTTGTAAGCCCAAGGCGGATGCTTGTTCCATATCGTCGGACTCAATCCGCCGATTAAGGTATGAGTCCGAAGAAGAAGAAGAAGAAGAAGAAGAAGAAGAAGAAGAAGAAGAAGAAGAAGAAGAAGAAGAAGAAGAAGAAGAAGAAGAAGACAACTCCTGGCTAGTGGCCCGTACGCGGGCTACTGTTTCGGTACAAAAGCCCGCCGAACCGGAGGCAGTTGATGAGGGAGATTCAGCCAAGGTCCCTGAATCCGAAAGAGCAGAGGTCTCCCCGTCCCCAGCTAAGACGGCAGTGAGAGAGACTGGAGGGAAGGCTTCCCAAGCAATGGAAGAGGTCCCTGGGGTCGAGCTCGGGGTGGTTCATATTTCGGAATCCCCCCCGATTTCGGATACCATGATTCGAGAGGCCAACATGCTGGATAGTCATCAGATCGATCTCCACGGTTTTTTCGACGGGCTCGAAGCTTCTACTTATGAGAATATCACCGGATTCGGTGATTTATCGGTGCTGAAGAATATACCATCGCCGGGTTCCACTGGATCTTCATCGAGCTCAAGGCTGGTGGATCAATTCCAGGCTCCGAGCGTTAACCTAAGCCGCAAGAGACATCTAGTGCTGACTGTCCCGGAGGATGCTCGAGTCTTCTCTACCCCTATCGGGATTGCTAGCTATCTAAGAGTCTTGGTGACCAAAGAGGACCAAGTCGTGATGAATATTGTGGGGGCCGCTTAATTGTTCAATGAGGTTCAACACGCTTTAAATTGGGTAATCTTCGAGAATCTCTTTCTTACTTCTTTTATACTTAGAAATTTATGTTATTCTTAACATTTTCTTCCTTACTTACAGGCTTCAGTGTTGCACCATGAATTCTTACTCAGAGTTTGAGAGGAGCACAAGGCCGAGGTTCGGGGACTTACCGAGGAAAGCGACACTTATAGGCTCCTTAGTAAGAAGCTCCAGGTCGATTTGGTTGCGGCTCGAGACGAGCACACTGATATGGCCGAGCAGGTATTCTGAATAATTCATGATAGTGAAGATGAATTAGAGATAATGACTAATGACCCGTTTCTGCAGATCCGACAGAGGCTTGAGCAGATCAGACGGCTCGACAAGTAGGTGGACGAGATAAGGGTCGAGGCTGAGGCATTCAAGAAAAACATAGATATCCTAGCCTCGAAGAAAGAGACCGTCCAAGCACAGTTGGATTCGGCTGAGACTCAGCTTCAAGCTGCGAAAGAGAAAATCTTGGTGCAGGCCGAGAAGATCAAGGAGCTTCAGTCTCAGCTGGATTTGGCTGCCAACAAGCTCGAGGCAGCTAAATCTGAGGTGACCGCGGCTGGTATTAAAGCTGATGAAAAGGTGGCCCAGTTCAAAGTCGACGTCGAGGCCTTCCAGACCAATGCTAGGAGCATGATAGATCATTCAAAATGGAAATCTTAGAGGAAAGCCCTCGAGGATGCTCAAGCCCAGGATTTCTACTTCGTGGCCGAGGTCGAGAATGCCCGAGCAGAAGAAAACCGAGCTCGGAAGCTTGGCTTCCCCGAGGATGACTCTGATAGCCTCATCGAATTTGAAGATGGGGAAGACCTCGAGGATGGACATGCTGCCTCTGATGGAGACCAAGTCTCTTAGGACTAAGTATTTTTTTGTTCTTCTCTTTGTACTTTTTCTGAGGCCGTTTTAGGCCATTGTAAATTTTTTTTTTGGACTTGGCCGATTTGGACCTTGTAAACAAGATCATTTTATATATAAATACAAGGCTTTGTTTTCCCTTTCGGCTCTTAAGTTTTTATTTTCTTTATTTTGTATTTGTAAGCCTTAGCATGAGATAATAAGGTTGTGTTCGATGGTCGGAACAACCCTTGCATTTGTTAGCATTTTTGAGGCTCGATATTATCGAAGTTTTTCTCGAAGATGTCTTAAATTTGTGACTTTGCCAAGGGTTGCCTTTTCGAACCGGTTGTGAAAGAATTTTTTCTTTTTCGAAGGTCTATTTCATTATGGATTTCGGACGTTTCCGATCCGTGTTAAATTGGCCGTAGCCTTTTAGTTGGGGATTTTCCCATCGGGATCATTTTCCCATTTTGTTCGGGCTTGCCCGAGATAATATTCCCTGAGTGGGGTGGCCTTTAGAGATTGGGGAGCTTCCAATTAGGTCTTTTGTCCCTGGCGCCCGATAACTTAGGCTATTTGAGCTGAACGGTAGTCCCCGAGTGAGGGAGCGATCATTCATTTTTTGGTTAAGTATTGCACTTAGGCTTTTTATAGTACGAAGCTCCTTAATAGATTTAAATGGGAAAAAATTTTAAACGTCAGATGTTTGCAAGGAAAGTACTTCTCCTTATTCTTGATCAAAATAGTCATATATGCGTACATGTTTAAGTCAGGGGTTGATCAATCTATGTGGGCACGGTTCGTTCTGATCGTTTGGACCTTACAATAAATCCTATCTATAAAGACCCTCATTTTATGAAGTAGTTTCCTCGCTAGAGTTGATATTCAAGGATAATGTATATCTGAGTGTAGCCCCTAGTATTCAAGGTTGATTACAAAGGAACCTCAGATATTGTTGAATTGACCTTCGATGCCGATTCGTAATCAGGGTTGATTCTAAGTTACCACAATTCATTATTGTCTCGTTAAAAACCTCGACGAAAAACCCATTTGGGACAAAACCGGTCTAAGGGAAAAAGTGCAACACGTGCTTTCAGACGTCAAGACTTCATTTCATTTACTGAAAAATCCACCGTCGATTCTTGTTGACCACATGCAAGTGTTAGTCTAAAACAAAAATGAAAACAGAAAGGGGTCGTACCCTAGCAGTAGCATCATTTTGGTGTGATATTTTCCAGTTGTTCGACAGTTGTTGCCCATTCATCGTTCCAAGCTTGTAGGACCCTTTTCTTGTGACCTCAAAATTTGGTACGGTCCTTCCCGGTTTGGACCCAATTTTCCTTCGTTCAGATTTCGGGTGTTGAGGGTGAATTTTCTGAGCACCAAATCCCCGACGCCAAAATATCGAAGATTGGCTCTTCGATTGTAGTATCTCTCGATCCATTGTTTTTGGGAGGCCAATCGGACGAGTGCGGCTTCGCGTCATTCATCCAATAGTTCTAGGCTCGTATTCATGGCCTCGTTATTTGACTCTTCTATTGCATATTGGAACCTGATAGTAGGTTCTCCGACATCGACCGGTATTAGAGCTTCTGCACCATAAACTAATGAGAACAGGTTACCTCTGGTACTAGACTTCGATGTTGTGCGGTATGCCCAAAGAACCTCGGGTACAATTTCTTTCCATTTTCCTTTGGCGTCGGTTAGTCTCTTCTTAAGATTTTGGATGATGGTTTTGTTGGTTGATTCGGCTTGTGCGTTCCCGCTGGGATGATAAGGTGTTGATAGGATTCTTTTGATCTTTGAGAAATTTAGTCAACTTGCTGCCGATAAACTACTTTCCATTGTCGCACAGAATTTCGGAGGGCATCCCGAATGACATATGATGTGGTACCAAACAAAGTCTATGACTTCCTTTTACCTGACTTTCTCGAAAGCCTATGCTTCAACCCACTTAGAGAAATAATCAGTCATAAATAAAATAAAATGAGCTTTACCTGGGGCCGATGGAAGAGGGCCAATGATGTCCATTCCCCACTTCATGAACGACCATGGGTACAAGACTGAGTGGAGCAGTTCCCCGGGTTGATGAATCATTGGTACATGCCTTTGGCACTTGTCGCATTTTCGAACAAACTCTTTTGCATCTTTCTCAATGTCGATCTAGTAGTATCCATCTATGATCACTTTGTAGACCAATGAATCGGCACCTGAATGATTTCCGCAAGTGCCCTCGTAGACTTCCCTTAGAACGTATTCAGTATCTCTTGACCCCAGACATATCGCTAATGGACCATCGAACGTCCTACTGAACAATGTTCTGTCTTCGGACAAGGTGAATCGTGCTGCATTTGTGCGCAGGGCTCTCGACTCTTTTGGATATGATGGAGCTTATCGTTATTTAAATACTCTATGTGTTTGTTTCTCCAATCCTAGGTCAAACTTGTGGAGTTTATCTCGGCATGAACTTCTTCGACCATCGATCTCATGAGTTGTACGACAGCCCCCGAATTGAGTTTGTTGTCTTCGACCGATGACCCTAGGTTTGCGAGGGCATCGACCTCACTACTATAATCTCGAGGTACAAGTTGCAAAGTCTATTCCTTGAATCAGTGTAGAGTTACCTGCATCTTATCCATGTATCTCTGCATTCGGTCTTCTCGAACTTCAAAGGTTCCGTTAACCTGGTTCACCATGAAGAGGGAATCACATTTAGCCTCGATCACCTCCTCTCCCAAGCCTTTGGCCAATTTGAGACCTATAATCATGGCCTCATATTCGGCCTCATTATTAGTCAATTTTATAGTTATGATAGATTGTCTAACTACATTACCTGTTGGTGGTTTCAGCACGGTGCCGATTTCGGACCTGCCACGACCCGAATTTCCCACCTTCGGGACCGTGATGGCGCCTAACATTGAACCCGCTAGGCAAGCCAACATTTCTGATTAACTACCTTATTTATTTATCTTCAACAGTTTTACCAAATTTTATAATAAAACCACAGAATATAAAATACGATATGATATGATTAAACAGCTCGATATCATATTAGTACGAAATCCAGAACCATAGTACTCCCAGAATAGGTGTCATAATCTCACGGGACTGTCTATGAATACTACAAACAGGAGTCTGAACAAAATATAAATACACATCTGTCTCAGAAGTAAGTAAGAACAAAATAAAAATGAAATAGGAGGGGACGCCAAGGCCTGCGAACGTCTGCAGAACTACCTTGGAATCTCCGCTGGACTGAAGGCAGCAACCCTGATCTACGGTCCGAAGAGTCCAGTACCGGGATCTGCAAAAAAGTGCAGAGTGTAGCATCAGTACAACCGACACCATGTACTAAGTAAGTGCCGAGCCTAACCTCGGCGAAGTAGTGACAAGGCTAGGACACGACAACCAAAATCAACCTGTGCAGTTTAATATTATACGGAGAAAAAAATACAACGAGGAATAAGCAGTTAAGCATAAAGGAAAGGGGAACATGCTGAGGGGAGAAAATATCAAATAATGGAAATAACGAGATAAAGCACAAATTAGATATCAATTTAAGCAACAAAAATAGTAACACAAAAGCAAGTGCACGACATCACCCTTCGTGCTTTTACTCTCGTCCTCACCATTAGAATCAATATTTTCAGCACGACATCACCCTTCGTGCTTTTACCTCACATAATCATGGCACAACATTATCCTTCGTGCATTATCGCTCATATCATGGTACGACATCACCCTTCGTGCTTTTAAAATCACAATATCGACACGACATCACCCTTCGTGCATTAACATTCACTCAAAATCTCACGCACGACATCACCCTTCGTGCTTTCACACTCTTCCTCATCCAAACACATCAAATGACAGCAATCCCACAAGGAAAATAACGGAGTAAAGAGAAATAAAACCATAACGTCCCGACAAGGGAGCCAACGGTGGAATCAATACCATCCCGGCAAGGGAAAAACAGCTATAACCAATCTCATTTAGTGCATAACTTCACATAAAAATCTTCAACTGAAACCAATACTCGACACAGTTCAATATCAAGGAATTTCCACCACATGGATATCTATAAAGTGAAACTCAAGTATTACTTAACGAAAAACCACATAAATCACAATATTCGAATCACGGGCATACTTGACACCAACGTATATGTACTCATCACCTCACATATACGTTGAACATGATACTTACACATAGCAAATAGGACACAACAACTATTCCCTTAAGCTAAGGTTAAGCCAAACACTTACCTCGAATTCCACGACCAACTCAAGCCTCAATTACCACTTTCCTCTTAGAATTCGCCTCCAATTCAATTGTATCTAGACATAATTAGATTAATAATATCAATAAATTCTAAATAATTCAACCCCAATGCCTAATTATGAATTTTCTATCATTCTTCCTAAAAAGTCAAAAATTGACCCCGGGCGCGCTTGGTCAAAACTCGAGGTTTGGACCAAAATCCGATCACCCATTCACCCATGAGACCGAATATGTAATTAGTTTTGAAATCCACCTCAAAATAAGGTCTAAATTCCAATTATTCAAAAAACCCTAACTCTACCCAAATCCCCAATTTTCTACCATTAAAACCATAGAATTCTTGACAAAAGTTGATGAAAATCATTAGGAAATTGAAGAAAATTAGTTAGTGGATACTTACCTATGATTTGGGAAGAAATTTCTTGAGAAAATCGCCCGTGGTCTCCTATTTTTGTGAAGAAGTGAAAATGAAATCGGATGAAGCTCTAACTTAAACACACTGCCCGACCCTTGCACCTGTGGTGCCTGGGTCGCACCTGCAGAAATGGGCAAGGCCACTGAGGGCCGCACCTGCGGAGGTGTATCCGCTTCTGCGGAACTTTTTTCGCACCTTCGGAAAGGGGGGTGGCTGGGCTGGACCGCACTGCGGCCCTAGTCTCACAGGTGCGGGCACACCAGAAGTGGTGCACCAGCAGTGATTTTCCAATTCTAAACATCCCGGAACCTACCCAAAACTCACCCGAGCCTTTGGGGCTCCAAACCAAACATGTGCACAACCTTAAAAACATCATACGGACTTACTCGTGTCATCAAATTGCCAAAATAACATCTTAAACAACGAACTTAGCATAGAATTCAAAGAAAAATCTCAAAACTTTCAAAGTTTCAAATTTCACAACTACGGGTCTGAATCACGTAAAATGACCTCTGTTTCTTACCAAATTTTACAAGCATCACTAAAATACTATATTAAACCTGTACCAGGCTCCGAAACCAAAATACGGGCTCAATACCATCAATTTCAAATATAATCAAATTTTTAAAGGCTCTTATAATTTCAGTAAAACAATTTCTTTCAAAAATTCATTTCTCGGGCTTGGGACCTCGGAATTCAATTTTGGACACACACCCAAGTCCCATATTTTCCTACGTACCCTCCAGGACCGTCGAATCACGGGTCCGGGTCCGTTTACCCAAAATGTTAACCGAAGTCAACTTAAATTCAATATTAAAGGCCAAAGTATCATTTTTTTAGTTTTTCACATAAAAGCTTCCCGGATATATGCCCGGGCTGTGCACACAAAACAATGTGAGATAAAAGGAGGTTTTCAAGGTCTCGGAACACAGTTTTGACTTATAATGAGAGATGAATTTTTGGGTCATCACATGACCCTTTTGCGTTCGAAGCACCTTCCGTAAAGAGGGTCCAGATTCCCGAGGATGCACCCGAATTTACTAACAATTCTCTTTCAACCTCGGGTACGAGGGCCGGTGTGAATTCAACCACGAAGTATGCCAAGATTTGAGACTTGATGGCTTTTCGGGTCGATATTCAATATCGCACCCGCTGATTTCTACGGCCCATTTGGCCAACCGACCCGAAAGTTTGAGTTTATGAAAAATATTTCGAAGTGGATAAGTTGTTACAACACATATGAGATGGCATTGGAAGTATGGTTTTAGTTTCCTAGATCAAAGTGAGCGCCAATTTTTCTAAGTGGGGATACCTAGTTTCGGCCTCACGTAAGGTCCGACTAACATAATAGATAGGAACTGTGTACCTTGTTCTTCCTGGATCAAGACTCTACTTACTGCTTTCTCTGATACTGCTAAATACAAGTAAAGTTGTTCTTCCGCCTTTGGAGTGTGAAGCAGCGGCGGGTTCGATAAGTATTGTTTTAGCTCCTCCAAGACCTGTTGACATTTCGGAGTCCACATGAAGTTGTTGTTCTTCTTCTTCAGTAACGAGAAGAATCGGTGACTCTTATCGGAGGACCTCGAGATGAATAACCCCGGGGCGGCTATGCGCCCTGTTAACCTCTGCACGACCTTTACGTTGTCTACTACCGTGATGTCCTCAATAGCTTTGATTTTGTCTTGGTAGATATCGATCCCCCAATTGGATACCATGAAGCCGAGAAACTTTCCAGAGCCGACCCCGAGCGCACATTTTCTGGGTTGAGCTTTATGTTGTATTTCTTCAGTATACCGAAAGTTTCCTGCAAATGATTCAAATGGTCCTCTGCTCGCATGGACTTAACTAACATGTCATCAATATAAATCTCCATTAATTTTCCTATTTGTTCTTCGAACATCTTGATAAGTTGCACTAGCATTTTTTAGTCCGGATGACATTATATTATAGCAGTAGGTGACGTACTTAGTGATAAATGAGGTATTTTCCTGATCTTCCGGGTTCATCTGTATTTGGTTGTACTCGGAATAGGCATCGAGAAAATTGAAGATCTCGTGGACGGCCGTAGCATCGATCATGCGATCGATATTAGGCAAGGGGAAAGAATCTTTGGGGCATGCTTTATTTAGATCTTTGTAATCTACACACATTCTAAGTTTGTTTCCCTTCATAGGGACTACAACTACGTTTGCTAACCATTTTGGATATTTTACTTCCCGAATGGATCCTATTTTAAGAATTTTGGTTACCTCGTCTTTGATGAAGGCATGCTTGACCTCGGACTGGGGTCTTTTTTTTGTTTCACAGGATGAAATTTTGGATCCAAGCTTAGTTTATGAGTGGTGATTTCCGGTGGGATCCCTATCATATCAAGATGGGACCAAGAAAATCAATTCATGTTAGTCTTAAGAAACTGAATAAGTTTTCCCCTAAGCTCGGGAGCTAGCCCCGTGCCTAGGTATACCTTTCGTTCGGGCTGATGTTCGGCCAGTGTGATTTGTTCAATATCTTCGACCGTCGATTTGGTGGCGTCGGAATCATCGAGGACTATGAAGGATCGTGGAACACCATAATCATCATCCTCGTCAGTCCCCTGCTTCTCTGGTTGGGGCGAGGACGGTGTCTGTGGTTGCTATTTGGCCTCCTGTTTTCCCTTCACATCTGACCCTTTTGTTGATGAGAGTACCAATATTGGTATCACTTCATCGATTGCAAACATTTCCTTGGCGGCGGGTTACTCCCCGTATACCGTTTTAACTCCCGCTGATGTCGAGAACTTCAAAACCTGGTGAAGGGTCGAGGGTACTGTCCTCATGTTGTGGATCCATGGCCTCCCTAACAAGGTGTTATACCTCATATCGCCCTCGATCACATGGAAGTTCGTCTCTTGGATGGTCCTGACCACGCTCACTGGCAAAGTTATTTCACCTTTGGTGGTTTCGCATGTCATGTTGAAGCCGTTAAGTACACAAGCCGCGGGTACAACTTGATCTTGTAAGCCGAGCTGTTCTACGACCCTCGATCGGGTGATATTGTCCGAGCTACCTGGATCAATCAAAACACTTTTAACTTGAGTCTTATTCATAATTACAGATATTACCAGTGTGTCGTTATGGGGTTGCACGATCCCCTATGCATCCTCGTTATTGAAAGACAAGGTTCCTTCTGGTACATAATCCCGAGTTCGCTTCTCCCTTATGATCGACACCTTGGTGCATTTAAATTGGTCCTTGAGGAATATCGACTCCTCTAACAATCATGTGGATCACGTGTTATGGATCTTTTTGCTCATTCTGTCTATTTGGATCTATGTTTCTGAAGTGGTTCTTGTCCTGATCGCTTCAGAATTCCCGAAGGTGCCCCTCGTTGAACAACCGTGCTACTTCCTCCCGTAGTTGTCTGCAATCTTCTCTTCTATGGACATGGGTGCCATGATACTAGCGCATTTGGTTGGGATTTCTCTAAGCTGGATCGGTCTGCGGAGGTCTAGGCCATCTAGTATCTTAGATGCGTCTGATGGCTGATACGATAGTCGATGCATCAATGTTGAAGTTGTATTCTGACTGTTGTGGCGCTTCTTTAGGCTCGATATTCATGTCGAAACCATTTTTTCTCATGAGTCCTCAAGAGCTCTAACCTCGATCATTTCTCCTTTCACCTCGAATGGGGTTGCGTCCAGGTCCGTTGTTTCTCCGATCTCCATTATATGGCTAGTAACGATCCATGTTTGATCGTGGTTCCTGGTCATTGTCCCTTTTGACTCTGTCGATGGTTCAAATAGGATAAACGGACCCAGAAGGAGTCCCCAGCTGGTCGTCTTCGACCCTGATCTTTGACTGATACAAATTATGTACATCAGCCCAAGTGATAGCCAGGTGTTCGATCAAGTTCTGCTTTAATTTTTGTGAATCCACAGAGCTTCGTAGGTTTAATCCTTGAGTGAAGGCCTGAACTTCCCAATCATCGGCAACCGGTGGTAGATCCATACGTTCCATTTGGAACCGAGACACAAACTCTCTAAGCATCTCGTTATATTTATGCTTCACCTTGAAGAGGTCTGACTTCCTAGTCTCGACCTTTATAGCTCCGATGTGTGCTTAAACGAAGGAATCTGCAAGCATGGCAAAAGAATTGATAGAGTTGGGTGGCAAATTGTGGTACCATATCATCTCTCACTTTGATAAGGTCTCCCCGAATTTCTTCAACAATACAGACTCGATCTCATCGTCCTCCAGATCCTTCCCTTTAATCGCACATGTGTAAGAAGTGACATGCTTGTTGGGGTCAGTCGTTCCATTGTACTTGGGAATTTCTGGCATGCGTAACTTCTTGGGAATTGGTTTAGGAGCCGCGCCTGGGGGTGGGGGGAGGGCTTTTGCACGAACTTCTTTGAATCCAAACCCTTCAAAATCGGTGGTGCCCCCGGAATTTGATCAACCCTGGAGTTATAGGTTTCCACCTTCTTGTCATTTGCTTCAATCTTCTTCTTCCCCGATTCGACTCGCTTTGTCAGCACCTCGAGCATCTTCATAATAGCGGGGTCGGTCCCTGTTTCATTTAAGGACACGTGATTTCACTTGGCACAAACTGAGAAAATATGTAAATTGATATCGAAATTGACTGTAAAGAAAAATAAAGCAAACCAAATGAGATGTGCAGCTTTGGCCCTCGAGATAAGTTACCCTTGAACCAAATAAATGAGTAAAATGAGATATGAATATATTGCTTTGAAATGAGTGCATCTGATGCCTTTACAAATAATTAGACCCATTTATATAATAGGGGAGTTCTACTTATGGTATAATTCTAAATACAGTAAGAAATCTCATGCTTGGCTATTAATCGGCCTCATTACGTGTCAAGATTTTGGCCGTGATCCTTGCTCAATCACGGATATTTCGGCTTACTGTTATTTGACTAGGTAAACCTCCACTGGTCTCGCTTGATCTCCGTTCTGCTTAGTCTCGATTTTGGCTGATCTCGTCTTTGGTCGGTCTCTGAATTAAGGGTTCAGTAATCTAACTTCATATTGAGGCTTGATATAACACGAGGTTGAACCGTGACCTATTATGATCCAACCTTGATTAGTCATAAGAAGGGTAGGTCCGTTCAAACCGTATACAGAAGTAAAATTGAATCTTGTTTGAAATTTTCTCTGAAAGATTCCATGTGAATTACTTTAATGACTACGTGAAACCCCAATATGTGATGGTGCTGCCGTCATTATTGGGAATTTATGTGGGAAAAACAACGCGGATGGACGATTGAAATCTGCACGTTAACCATGGGTCAAAAAATTGACTCACGTGTTTATGGAAAGGAATTTTTACATACCTATACACTATTGGAAACTTTATTATCTTCTCTACTCAAGTTTCACTTTAATTACCTCTTATATACAAAATTACCAATTATGTATATTTTTAGGATTTAAGGATAATTAATCAATTCCTACAATCACTCCCACTGATCCCCCATGTTTCTCTCTCTGTATCTCACTCCCAATTATGTACATTTTTAGGATTTAAGGATAATTAATCAATTCCTACAATCACTCCCACTGATCCCCCATGTTTCTCTCTCTGTATCTCACTCCCAATTATGTACATTTTTAGGATTTAAGGATAATTAATCAATTCCTACAATCACTCCCACTGATCCCCCATGTTTCTCTCTCTGTATCTCACTCCCAATTATGTACATTTTTAGGATTTAAGGATAATTAATCAATTCCTACAATCACTCCCACTAATCCCCCCACGTTTATCTCACTTCCCCCCACGTTTCTCTCTCCACGTCCCACCCCCTCTCCCCCACGTATCTTGCACAAGAGAGAAACAACTCCACCATTGATAGTCATTAAAAAACTTTGAAGCTTTGAATTTGAATTTGGATTTTCAAAAAATATTACTTGTTTGAATTGGATGTTGTTGCAAACAATTGAGAATTCTCTCTACGTCTCTCTCTATCTCTCAATCGCTAATTCCAGTAATGTAAAGCAAAGGAAAAGAGAGCAGTAATTCCACCATTAACAACCATTAAAAAGCTTTGAATTCGAATTTGGATTTTCAAAAATCATTATTTATTTGGATTGGGTGTTATTGCAAACAATTGGGAATATGGTTTGGAGTTTATATCTCAATTTTGAGGGTATTTTAGTGAAGATTAGACTTGATTTTGGCTGAATTTTAGATTGAAAGTCGAAGAAGAAGAAGAAGAAGAAGAAGAAGAAGAAGACGAAGACGTGATATGCACTACATTTACGAAATTGTAGTAAAATTGTAGAAATAATATAAGAAAATTGTAGATAAGTTGTAGATAAATTGTGTAATATATAATTAGTTGTGTGAAATTTACTTTTACTATGTATAAATCAGATACAAAATATACAAAAGACATATTGTATAAATTTTATATAAAGTTTTTATTTAAGTTGTATGTTATTGTAGTTATATTTAACTTGATAGAAATAATATGTGAAAATTGTAGATAAGTTGTATAATATATAATTAGTTGTATGAAATTTATTTTACTGTGTATAAATCAAATACAAAATATACAAAAGACATATTGTATAAATTTTATATAAAGTTTTTATTTAAGTTGTATGTTATTGTAGTTATATTTAACTTGATAGAAATAATAAGTAAAAATTATAGATTAGTTGTATAATATATAATTAGTTGTATGAAATTTATTTTACTGTGTATAAATCAAATACAAAATATACAAAAGACATATTGTATAAAATTTGTATTTAAGTTGTATGTTATTGTAGTTGTAGTTAACTGGTAGAAATAATGCATGAAAGTTGTAGATAAGTTCTGTAATATATAATTAGTTGTATGAAATTTATTTTTACTATGTATAAATCAGATACAAAATATAGAAAAGACATATTGTATAAAAATTGTATTTATGTGGGTATGATATTGTAGTTGTATATAACTGGGTAGAAATAATATTTAAAAATTATAGATAAATGTTATAATATATAGTTAATTATAAAACTGTATAATCCAAAAATATGTTGGACTAAAATTGTTGATAATTTTCCCTCTGTTTTTTGTTCTATGATCAGTTTTCTTCCTTTTCTCTTCGGAGATGAATTTTCGATTTCTGTATAATGTGCAGTTATAATGCTGATATTTTTCTTAAATGCTTCAATTAATGAGCTTTCTTTTTTATGAAAATGTAGCTATGTTTTGCGTTTTTTTGAAGGTTTGGGTGATTTGAAGTGGTTTATATTCACCTAATCAGATTCCAAAAAATTTGGAAGTAAAGATTCTTTCTACAAAAGTAACTAAATCCCTTGATTTAAGACACAAATAATGGATTTGAGAGCCTTTTAATGTGGATTGTATATATTTTGTAAGCAAAACTTGTTTTTACCGGATAATTAACCAAACATGAACATTAAGGGTAATAAAATTTCAAATAGTGTATAGGAATGCAAAATTCTCTTTTTGAAAATACAAAGATTTAGAACATATAATTAATTCTTATAACCATATGTATATGCTTATGGATGTAATTTTAATTTTATTAGGTCCCTCTTAGGACATAAGATTGTTAATTGTATGATTTGAGCTAAGAGGACATCACAGTCACCAATAAGACTGCTATTCTCTGGTGGTTTGCACTGCCAAGTTGTTGGTAACAAGGGCATGGATATAAGCAACATGAACATATCTTAGGGTTGTTTATTTCGCTAGTTGACAAAGAAATGAAGAGTTTTTGGTGATTTAAGTCTTACGGAAATTACCGCGTAAGCGGTTGGACCCTCTTCTTCGATTTTTATTATCAAGAGGTGGAAATAAAATCAAGTTCTATTTTCTCTAATCATTCTTTAATTTGTCTTCCCTTGTGATTTATAATATTCAATTTTATAAATATTGGGTAGATTATTATGATCTAAAAATATATTTTATTTGCATTGATGTGATGACTGAGAATAACATATGTCTAAAAGTTAATTTTGTTATTGTTTTGAAATCAAATTGCAGGTATACAATTTGGTGGCATGAATGAAAATAAAAGTATATATGGTTGTAAGTATGAATCAGATTTACATTAATATTTAAAATTTGTTTGACATCATGCAGATGATATTTTATAAGTATATTATTTTTTCACAAGATATAACATATGTTAGTTTGATAAGAATAATATATTAAACCGTTGAATTGCTTTGGGGTGCAATGGTGGAGTTGAAAAGACATATGAAAAAATAATTAATAAATACGTGTAATTTTCTACCCTTGTTTTGGAGACTAAAATCCTCCTGATTTTTTACTCCCGTTATGGAGACTAAAATCTTCCTGATTTTCTACTCCTACTTCGAGAATCTGCGTGATTTTCTACTCGTTCGTTGCGATTAAAGTCTTCGCGACTTTCTACTCTTTAGTGGAGATTAAAGTCCAAGTGAATTTCTACTCAGTTTGAAGATTAAAAACTTCACCATTAATTAGATCTGGTTGTATCATATATTACTCGATTGGAAGATTAAAAACTTCATTGTTTATTGATTTTGATTGTGTCAGATTGGTTTGAAGATTAAAATTTCACATACAAAATTCATGTGGTTGGCTCTACAAATTAATAGGCGCGATGAATCTCCTTTTGAAGATACATGTTTGGAATATGGTATTATTCATCAAATAACAGCCCTTTAATCACTGCAATCTAATGAAATTGTAGAAAGAAAGAATAGAGCGTTAAAGGAGATGATGAATCCCTTGCTGATAAGTTCTGATTTATACTAGAACTTGTGGGGGGAAGCTACTCTTACAGCTAACCGAATACTCAATCGAGTTCCCCGTAGCAAAACACAATCCATTCCATATGAAACTAGAAAGGAAGGAAGCCCAACTTAAATATTATAAAGTGTGGGGATGCTTAACTAAAGGGCAAGTTTCTAAACCCAAATGGGTATAGAACAGACCAGAAATTATTGATTTTGTTTTCATAGGACATGCAATAAATAGTAAGGCATATCATTTTCTGGTTCATAAATAAGAAAATCCCGGCATTCATATTAATATGGTAATCGAATCAGATAATACTGAATTCTTTGAGAATATTTATCCGTATAAAAAGGAATATGAGTTGTCTAGTGAAATATCTAAGCGACCTCGGGAAGAAGCAAAGTAAAGTACACCTAATGAGGTGAATCCAAGACGTAGTACACGTCAAAGGACAACTACTTCCATTGGATTAGATTTTCTGACATTCTTGTTGGAAAATGAGCTTCCAACTTTGAAAGAAGTTATGTCTTCCTCGGAAAGAAGCAGTCAATAGTGAGATGGAATCCATATTAAAGAACCATACTTGGGAGTTAGTATCTTACTCTAGGGAACGAACCATTGGATTCCAAATGGATTTTCAAGAGGAAAATAAAAGATGATGGCATTATTGACATGTACAAGGTAAGACTTAGACAACGTGAAGGCTTGATATTTTAACACATACTCGTCGGTTACATTTGGATGTTAGTAGCATTGGCTACAATGTATGATCTTGAAATCCATCAAATGGATGTGAAGACAACCTTTTTCAATTGAGATTTAGAGGAACAAATTTACATGGAACAACCCGAAGGGTTCGTGGTTCTTGAAGAAAAAAAAAGGTGTGCCCACTTGTTAAGTCACTTTACAGACTAAAACAAGCACCCAAACAATGAGATACGAGATTTGACCAAATAATATTGTCAAATAGTTTCAAAATTAATGAGTGTAAAAAATGTGTTTACGTTATAAATACTTCAAATCATATAGTCATTATTTGATTATATGTTGATTAAATATTTAAAATGTGGGGGATTTTAGCTTATGCATGAATAAAGCCAATGTTAGACATAATGTATAAATAATATAATTTTTGAACCACACCAATCCTTAGTG
This sequence comes from Nicotiana knightiana, assembly GCA_005239525.1. NCBI lineage: Eukaryota > Viridiplantae > Streptophyta > Magnoliopsida > Solanales > Solanaceae > Nicotiana > Nicotiana knightiana. The sequence continues at coordinate 73,735 of ML389225.1, forward strand.
GATATTGATATGATAGTCGGTAAATTCATTACTTGTTCAGTCTTAGTGATGATTAATGATGAAACTACAAATTCGAAAGATGTTTACGTGCCTTTCTAGAAATGATTTGTTATTTCTTAAACATTTATAATGTTTAGCTCTTTTATGAAAGGTATCACCTGAAAGGCTGTGACTTTTCATGAAAAGTGCATTTGTATGTTGTATAAACATGACCGTTCATGAACGAATGTATTAATATATTGGTCTATAATATGTTGAACCAACCGAAGAAAATGATTAAAATCCATAGTAAGTTGGATTTCCTTCATAAATGAAGGTGCTAGAATTTGCATATCATATAGACTTGTATTCTATCACGGAAGAGGAATAAATAACATACAATTTTCAGAAAAAGATGGAGTGATTGCGAAATGTGTTATATATTAAAAAGTTCTGGTCACAACCGATACCAATCATTCCAACTATTGTTATAATATACTATTGGTACATCAAGTGTAGTCAATAATTTGATATGCAATAGAAAATCGAGACGTATTAGTCTAAGACATAAAACTGTCATGACAATATAATGAGTTTTGGAATATTTGAAATATATCCATGACTATGCATTGCATTATAATAAGTATCATGTGGTTATTGAGGGGTATAGTGATGCAAATTGGATCACCAGATCAACCTAAACTAAATTCACAAGTGGATATATTTTTACAATCAGTGGGGGAGCAATGTCTTGAAAATCGTCCAAATAAAAATACATTGCCCGCTCTATAATGAAGGCCGAGTTTATAGCCTTATACAAGGCCTGTGAAGAAATTGAATGTCTCCGAAATTTTTTCAAGAAATTCCATCTTAGCACAAAATATTGGCACATATAAGCATACATTGTGATGGTCAAGAGACAATAAGAGGGGCTGGGAGCATTATGTATAACGGAAAATCTCGTCATATACACAAAGACATATAACCGTTAGACAACTACTCTTTAGGAGAATTATCATAATTGACTACGTGAAATCAAGCGATAATGTGTCGGATCTTGATCACGCTCAACTATATCTAATAAAATACTAAACGGACGTTACAAATATAATCCGGGGTATTATGCCCAAAGTCGATCCCACAGGGAATTTACGTATCAATCAAGTCTTTAGAATACGCAACTTTTACTCAATCAATTATCTCAAGACTTTTTGAATATAAATTGGTGATGCTTTACTAGTTCTACCGACAATAATAATAACTAACGATTATTAACAATGTGTTGTAAACAATTATGATAAAGGTCTAAGGTTATGGTTTCCCCCGTCGGTGAACTTACTTCTCGGATACTTCTTATAGTTTGATTAGTTGTCTCTATCAATCATGAACACTCTATCTACCATAAATCTCTCTCAAGTAATTATGATAATTTACTAGACGCACTCTCTCAAGTTACGCTAGCTAGATTGCATTACAGTTCACTTTAGATTGCACCCGAGGTATCGTTATNTACTCTGGGAGTGGTGTTGTTCAAACAATTACCTAAATATGCACTCTCTCTCAAGTAGATACATAATAAATAGGCACAGCTAATTGAGGGCCCTTCAATCAACTACAACAAGAACGTAGTTGAACAAATAGAAATTAATCAACCAATCAAAACTATGTTAATAACACAATAAGTTTATCCCCCAACAGGTTCCACCAAAACCCTAGATTAAGAAAATTAGCTACTCATATTCATAAGAATCAATTCTAAAATAACTTGCATAATTGAATTACAAAATAATGAATAAAAGCTATAAAAATCAATGTTTGCTTCACTGAGTAGTAATCCACAAGTTTTTCTTCACTTCAATGGCTTCCACCTCCTTTCAAGTTGTGTTTTTGGGTCTATTTATATGTTTGGGATAAACCCTAGCCGTGTAGGAGACTTCTATTCCAACCGGGAAACACTTAAANTCGGACCTCGGGACCCAGGCGTTTGGGCTCAAACGCCCCTTTAAAGCCAGGGCAGACCTGGCGTTAGGGGTCTAACTCCCCACTAACGCCAGGTTGACCCTGGCTTTAGGGGCCAAAGGCCCCACTAATGCCCGGGTTGGCCTGGCTTTAAGGCCAAAATGCCCGGCTATAGCCGTGTCACTCCTTTTTGATTCTTGAGCGTATTTTCGACGTTCATGCATCCATTTAGCTCGGTTTCCATCTCCAATGTGCCTACACATGAAATAGACTCCATTATGCACATAAAAAGTGTATTTTTATCATTAACGCACATAAAATGTAGGGCATATAACATGTTAAACCATGAATTCTAGCCTCGCATCAATACCCCACACTTAAACATTTGCTCGTCCTCGAGCAATCAAACTACACTCATGTACACAACTTATTAAGCAAATCCCTTAACACGTTATACCAAGAATTTTTAAAACATTTCAATCACAGAGGTGTGACATCCTCGCCTCAATAGTCGACTCACATATACCATGCTTTATTCACAATCCACTCACTACTCTGACATAGAGGTCAACAACATTACCTTTCCTTCGTGAATCATGTGCCCTCACCAAATCAAAGAGCCAGTTCCACACAATAAAATTTAAGAACACTTAGGAACCCAAGATACAAAGAATTCACTCACTCTCAGAAATAATATTCATATGCCACAAAAGATGCACCAT
>ML389226.1:0-78412 GCA_005239525.1 Nicotiana knightiana
AAAAAAAAAAAAAAAAAAAAAACCTCCTCGGTCATTCCATTTAAGGAGTGGATTAAATATTTATTTATGATTTAAACCCGACAGTCCTAAGGTGTCAAATAAGTGGGAAAGATCCTTAGATAAAAGCTAAGTAAGTTAATAAATGAATCAAACATAACAAGTTTAGTGTGTGTTTGTAGCAAGATTTATTAAATCCACTTATAATTCAACATAACCAACTCAAAAATTTTACAAGTCAAAATAAACATCCTTGAATCTATTTTGTGGAATATATAAAAGCTAATACGGAAATGACCATCAGACCAAACTGTTAACAAAAAATATAACAATAGTATTATTTTATTCCAAATAATTTGAGTATTATAATCTATATAAATCCTTTGACTCTTCTTTAAGATAGTAAATATATTCAAGGGTCAATGAGCTTGAATTTAAATTTAATTTGATTCATCCATCACAACCACATTGACATTGATGGTTCCCGCGAGCAGTGATTACGTTAAAAACAAGTAATCTTGATCTTGAACACCTTATATTTGATTTCGTTGTTGATCTTGAACTTTAATTTGATTTCTTAAAAGTTGAAGCTTGCAGAGAAATTTGCGGCATTTCATCCACGAGCTCTCTCTTACTTCTTGTTATGATTTCTTATATTCTTTTCGAGTTATGAGGACCCCTTATAGTTGTGGGAGGGAAGAGTTGTGACGAGGACAAACTCTTTTCTTTGATTTGTTTGGTTAACTTGAATTACCGACCAATCAGATTGAAGTAGTGATAAGGCCGCATTTGATTGGCCTGAACATGTATTTGTAAATGTTGCGCCGTTTTATTAACCATTTAATTTGACTTAGCATGCCTTGTTATTTTGACACGCGTCATGATCATATTGGCTCTTCAATTTAACTTGGCGTGCCACATCATTTGATATGCGACATCAAATTGGACCTCTAGGAAGATGACATCATGGGCTTAATGAAGTGGACTCGTTACTTGTAGCGCAACTAAATAGGTTAGCCCAATGAGCTTGGACTTATTTATTAAGTTCATGTATGTTGGACTTATATAATTAATTCAATTATATTAGCCCAATAAATTTATTTCGATTAATATATCTTGAATTTATAATATAGTCCAAATTATTTATGAATTTTAATTTAACAAATTTTAAATACCGATAAATGTCATTTACTTCGAGACTTGTCCATGCATAAGTATGTCGAGCTTTAAGGAATAGATTTGAAAAATTATTTATGAATTTTAATTTAACAAATTTTAAATACCGATAAATGTCATTTACTTCGAGACTTGTCCATGCATAAGTATGTCGAGCTTTAAGGAATAGATTTGAAAAATTATTTATGAATTTTAATTTAACAAATTTTAAATACCGATAAATGTCATTTACTTCGAGACTTGTCCATGCATAAGTATGTCGAGCTTTAAGGAATAGATTTGAAAAATTATTTATGAATTTTAATTTAACAAATTTTAAATACCGATAAATGTCATTTACTTCGAGACTTGTCCATGCATAAGTATGTCGAGCTTTAAGGAATAGATTTGAAAAATTATTTATGAATTTTAATTTAACAAATTTTAAATACCGATAAATGTCATTTACTTCGAGACTTGTCCATGCATAAGTATGTCGAGCTTTAAGGAATAGATTTGAAAAATTATTTATGAATTTTAATTTAACAAATTTTAAATACCGATAAATGTCATTTACTTCGAGACTTGTCCATGCATAAGTATGTCGAGCTTTAAGGAATAGATTTGAAAAATTATTTATGAATTTTAATTTAACAAATTTTAAATACCGATAAATGTCATTTACTTCGAGACTTGTCCATGCATAAGTATGTCGAGCTTTAAGGAATAGATTTGAAAAATTATTTATGAATTTTAATTTAACAAATTTTAAATACCGATAAATGTCATTTACTTCGAGACTTGTCCATGCATAAGTATGTCGAGCTTTAAGGAATAGATTTGAAAAATTATTTATGAATTTTAATTTAACAAATTTTAAATACCGATAAATGTCATTTACTTCGAGACTTGTCCATGCATAAGTATGTCGAGCTTTAAGGAATAGATTTGAAGTATCATGAAACACTAATGTTCAATGTGTAATCTAAAGTGCACTGTAGATATATATTCATGCACTACTTCAAAATTATTGAAACAATATAATTCTGCTTAAATGAGCTTTCAAGTTTCAATACATATGACCTAATATCTGAACATCTGGTTTATTTCTAGAAGATTCATGCAGCCTTTAGCAGAATGCCTATAAAATTCATGTTCCAACTTTTAGGCCAAAATAGAATTCACAATCCTTCAAGCCAAATGTATTGCATTCCTCGTTTTAAGGAAAAACATACACACAAGGCTATATTCATTCACACACAGTGCTTGTGCAAACACGGAAGGCCGAATCTTCCGCTAGAAGCAACCAATAGATTGTAGATAGAGAGTCAAAATATATTCCAATTGAAGTTATAGTTATCCGATCTGTATTGCTGTAATAAATAATAAAATCATTAAGTTTTTTGAAATAGAAATAGAAACAGAAAGTTAGTAGAACCAGTTTAATGAAATAAATTCTGAAAAAACAGTATAGGAATAAATCGAGTCCACTGAATGCACAGTGTACCTTAAGGAAATTATTCCCCTCAAGTACCAGAGGTGTTGGAATATTATCCTCTCAGGATAGAACGATTTAATTCACCAGCGTATTGGTACCAAAAGCTCTGTTGAACTTCGAACCACTCAATGGTCGTAAAACACACTGGAAAATGTTGTACAGAAGAAGAAGACGATAATCAGAAAATTTAGTAAGTAAAAATTCTGGGATTCAAGATATATTTATAGACCATTTGGCATTGTTTCTGAAAAGGTTTGCAACCTTTCAGAACTGTCATAGATGTTGGAACAGGTGGGAAATTGCAGGAAAATAGAAAATGGATTTAAAATAATCCGGAAAAGAAAACGGACCAGACCGGACCGGACCGGGTCGCCGGTCATGGGTTATTACGGATTCAATTTTCGTTAATTAATCAAATAATTGAAAGGAATTTTGTCCAAAAAGATTAATCAATCAATCGTTGACCAAATCTGAATCCGAATCCGAACCCGAGCCGAGCGAGCGACGAGGACGACGACGCGAAGCTTGCCTTCTTAACTCTTTAAGAGCTAGAAGAAGAACAATTGTATATATACCCATCAAATGTCTTTTCTTCCTCCAATATGGGACAATACCCATTTGCCAAGGAGGGAAACTCAAATATTTCATTTTTTCTCCATTTCCTATTCACCTTCTTTAAGCTGCACCAGGCTTAAAATTAAGTTAAACTAAGCTTAAAAGCCCATCAATCCCCCATATGAATGGGGAATGGCTATAAAATAAAGGAATGTATGGACGCATGTTTATTTTACATGCAAGAATTAATTACATCAGGATAAGTAGGTTTCCTTTTGAACTTTCCATAGTTAACTTATATCGGATATACTCGGCCAATCGGTAAATTTGATATCTTTTAACCGACGAGCTTTGTTGTATACCTAGACAACATAAGTCATGAATCAATCATTAACCATCTATGGTTCTCGCGGTTGTGTTCGTTTCAGCCATGAACACCGTCTGGTGTCATGAGTGCTTAACGAATGGGCCTTTACTTTCATTCCCCTCGAAGCGACTTACACTTCACACTCGCATATGTGATTTCTAAACGTGTAATCTTGTAGACACACTATCTGGTCATATCCTGCCAGACTTACCAAATCATTAAAAAGCTTTAAGCTTTATTGACTCATCAAAAAGCCTTAATGCTTTACCTCGATTTTTGAACATTGTCTTCATCATGAGAGTGGGTTGAGTTATTTGACAATGTCGAATGTCATAAATAACTTTGTTTGTTCTCTTTGAACCTAGCTCTTAGGATCTTCAGTTTGCTAGGTAGAGATACCGTCATGATGACTTGTCCTAGGCCTTAACCCCATTCCCTTTGATGATCTTTCAACTGCCTCTCTAGATAGGCCTTTTGTAAGTGGATCCGACACGTTATCTTGACTTTACGTAGTCAATCTTGATAACACCACTATAGAGTAGTTGTCTAATGGTATTTTATCTTCGTCGTATATGACGAGATTTTTCGTTATACATAACGCTCCCTGCCCTGCCTATTGTCGCTTGACTAGCACAACGTATACAAATAGGTGCCAAAGGTTTGGGCCAAAATGGAATATCTTCCAAGAAATTCCTGAGCCATTCAACTTCACCAGCCTTATATAGAGCTATGATTCCATTGTAGAACGGGCGATGCACGTTTGTTTGGATGATTTCCAAGACACCGCTCCACCCCTAATTGAGAAAACATATCCACTCGTGGATTTAACTTCAGATGATCCAGCGATCCAATTTCATCGCTATATCCCTCGATCATGAAGGGATATTTGTTATAATGCAAAGCATAAAGTTGGGTATGTTTCAGATACCCCAAAACTCGTTTTATTTCTATCCAATATATTTGATCGGGATTACTTGTAAACCGACTTTGTTTGCTAATAGCACATGCTATATCTGGTCGAGTACAATTCAGGATATACATCAAACTTACCAATACTCTTGCATAGTCCAGTTGTGAGTCACCTTCATTCTTTTGAAGTGCATAACTCACGTCACTTGGAGTCTTGGCAATTTTGAAATCCAAATACTTGAACTTGTCAAGTACCTTTTCAATATAGTGAGACTGTGACAATGCTATACCTTGTGGAGCCTTGTGAATTCTGATTCCTAAGATCACATCAGCAACTCCTAAGTCTTTCATGTCGAATTTTCTAGCCAACATGCGCTTAGTATCATTTATATCTGCCATACTTTTGCTCATTATCAACATGTCGTCAACATATAAACAAACAATGACTTCATGGCCTGGAGTGTTTCTAATGTAAACACATTTGTCACACTCGTTGAATTTAAACCCACTTACCAAAATTGTTTGGTCAAATTTGGCATGCCATTATTTGGGTGCTTGTTTAAGTTTATAAAGCAACTTAACAAGTTTGCACACTTTGTTTTCTTCATCAGGAACCACAAAACCCTCAGGTTGTTCCATGTAAATCCCTTCCTCGAATTTTCCATTTAAAAAAGTTGTTTTAACATCCATTTGATGGATTTCAAGACCATACACGGCCGCTAGTTCCACTAACACCTAATAGATGTTATCCTCGTTACTGGCGAGTAAGTGTCAAAGTAATCAAGGCCTTCCTTTTGTCTATAACCTTTGACAACAAGTCTTGCCTTATATTTGTCAATAGTGCCATCAACTTTTATTACTGTTTAAAGATCCATTTCAAACCTAAAGTCTTATTTCCCGGAGGAAGATCAACCAATTCCCATGTATGGTTATCCAAAATTTATTGAATCTCACTATTGACTGCCCCTTTCCAAAACGCTAAATCAGAAGACGAATTAGCTGCTTTAAAAGTTTGAGGCTCATTTTCAAGCAAGAATGTCACAAAATCTGGTCCAAAGGAAGTAGATTTTCTTTGACGTTTGCTATGCCTTGGATCTTCTACACTTGTAGTATTTTCCTTTGGTTCTTCCCGAGGTCGTTTAGGTTTTTCACTTAACGACTCGCATTCAGTTTTATACGGATAGATAAGAACTCAACATTATCTGATTCCATTACCGTATTAAAATGAATTTCGGGATTATCAGATTTATGAACTAAAAATCGATATGCTTTACTATTTGTAGCATATCCAATGAAAACACAATCTACAGTTTTTGGTCCGATTTTAACCCTTTTAGGTAAAGGAACTTGTACCTTTGCTAGACACCTGAAATGTTTCATTCACGACCATACCTTCATCAATAAGGTCATGAAAAATAAGTTGAAGCTCCTAAACTTGGGTTCCCACAGTTTTGCTATCTATTATTTTATAGTCTAGAAACTTGGCAACCACGAACTTTTTCAAGCATGCAACTCCAGTCTTGTACTTCTTCTCAAGTGCGTCCCATAGTTCTTTCGAAGTATCCATCGCATTGTACACATTGCACAAGTCATCCTCTAAAGCGCTTAAGATATAGCCTTTGCAAAGAAAATCTGCTTGTTTCCACGCCTCATCAATCATAAATTTCTCGTTGTCCGGCGTGTCCGCAGCAGACATTGGAGTTCCTTCACTAGTGAATTTCTACATACCAAGTATGGTAAGCCAGAAGAACACCATTTTCTTCCATCCTTTAAAGTTGGCTCCAAAAAATTTCCCCGATTTCTCGGCCGGTGGAACAACAGTCTGGCTTGACGAGGCTATCGTCATTGCCGCAACAGTCGAAGAAGAATTTCCGTTATTAATTACCATTTCTCGCTGTCAACAACAGAAGAGTTCAATTAATGGCAAAACCAAAACAGTAAACAATATTGTAATTAACAATAAACAATATGTATGATAAATAAAAATCGAAGTTTTTATATACTGTTTCACAGAAAACGATGAAGTTTTTATGTTCTTCAAATCATTTTCTGAATTTCAATACTCTGATGATTTTTTTATATCTTCAAATTAGAATAGTAAAATTCAGAAGAAGTAGAAAATCACACAGGTTTTAATCTCTACAAACATAATACAAAATATAATAAAGATAATTTCCTTAAGATTGTTATCCAATCTGTATTTCTGTAATAAACAATAAAACCATTAAACTTTCTAAAATAGAAACAAAGAAAGAAAGTTAGTAGAACTAGTTTAACGAAATAAATTATGGAAAAATAATAAAGTAATAAATCGTGTCCACTGAATTCACAATGTGTCCTTAAGGAAATTATTCCCCTCAAGTACCAGATGTGTTGGAATATTATCCTTTCAGGATAAAATGATTTAACTCATCAGCGTATTGGTACCAAAAACTCCGTGAACTTCGAACCACTCAATGGTCGTAAAACACACTAGAAAATGTTGTACAGAAGAAAAAGAAGATAATCAAAAAATTTAGCAAGTAAAAATTCTGGGATGCAACCTTTCAGAACAGCCATAGTTATTCGAACAGGTGAGAATATTGCGGGAAAATAGAAAGCGGATATTTTATTTTCCCTCCATTTTCCATTCACCCTCTTTAAGCTTCACCAAGCTTAAAATTAAGTTAAACTAAGCTTAAAAGCCCAACAATCCCCCACATGAATGGGGAATGGCTATAAAATAAAGGAATGCATGGAAATGTATGTATTTTACATCCAAGAATTAATTGCATCTGGATAAGTAGGTTTCCTTTTGGACTTTCCGTAGTGAGCTTATATCAGATATACTTGGTCAATCGGTAGATTTGATATATTTGGACCGTCGAGCTTTGTTGTATACCTAGACAACATAAGTCACACAATCAATCCTTAACCATCTATGGTTCTTGCAGTTATGTTCGTTTCAGCCATGGACACCGCCTGGTTTCATGAGTTCTTAGAGAATGGGCCTTTACTTTCATTCCCCTTGAAGCGGATTACACTTCACACGCATATAGGTGATTTCTAAACATGTAATCCTGTAGACCACTATCTGGTCATATCCTGCCAAACTTAGTAAATCATTAAAAAGCTTTAAGCTTTATTGACTCATCAAAAAGCCTTAATGCATTACCTCGATTTTTGAACATTGTCTTCATCACGAGAATGGGTTGAGTTATTTGACAATGTTGAACCGTCATTCATAACTTTGTTTGATCTTTTGAACCTAGATTTTGGTATCTCTAGTTTGCTAGGTATAGTTACCACCAGGATGACTTGTCCTAGGCCTTAACCCATTCCCTTTGATGATTTTTCAACTGCCTCTCTAGATAGGACTTTTGTAAGTGGATCCGACACATTATCTCTTGACTTTACGTAGTCAATTGTGATAACACCACTAGAGAGTAGTTATCTAACGGTATTGTGTCTCCTTCATAGATTACGAGATTTTCCGTTATACATAATGCTCCCTGCCCTGCCTATTGCCGCTTGACTATCACAATGTATACAAATAGGTGCCAAAGGTTTGGGCCAAAGCTATGATTCCATTGTAGAACGGGTGATGCACGTTTGTTTGGATGATTTCCAAGACACTGCTCCATCCCCAATTGTGAAAACATATCAACTCGTGGATTTAACTTTAGATGATCCAGTGATCCAATTTGCATCACTATATCCCTCGATCACGGAGGGAAATTTGTTATATTGCAAAATATAATTTTGTGTATGTTTCAGATACCCCAAAACTCGTTCCATTGCTATCTAATGTATTTGATTGGAATTACTTGTAAACCGACTCTGTTTGCTAATAGCATTTTTATACATGGTCGAGAACAATTCATGATATACATCAAACTTCCCAATACTCTTGCATAGTCCAGTTGTGAGTCACTTTCACTTTCATTCTTTTTAAGTGCATAACTCACGTCAATTGGAGTCTTGGCAATTTTGAAATCCCTATACTTGAACTTGTCAAGTACATTTTCAATGTAGTGAGACTGTGATAATGCTAGACCTTGTGGAGTCTTGTGAATTCTGATTTTTAAGATCATATCAGCAACTCCTAAGTCTTTCATGTCGTATTTGCTAACCAACATGCGCTTAGTAGAATTTATATCTGCCATACTTTTTCTCATTATCAACAAGTCATCAACATATAAGCAAACAATGACTTCATGGCCTGGAGTGTTTTTAATGTAAACACATTTGTTACACTTATTGATTTTAAACCCACTTGCCAACATTGTTTGGTCAAATTTGGTATGCCATTGTTTGGGTGCTTGTTTAAGTCCATAAAGCGACTTAACAAGTTTTCATACTTTTTTTTCTTTATCAGGAAACACAAAACCCTCAGGTTATTCCATGTAAACCTCTTCCTCTAATCTCCATTTAAGAAAGGTGTTTTAACATTCATTTGATGGATTTCAAGACCATACATGACCGCTAGTATCACTAACACCCTAATAGATTTTATCCTCATTACTGGTGAGTAAGTGTCAAAGTAATCAAGACCTTCCTTTTGTCTATAACCTTTAACAACAAGTCTTGCCTTATATTTGTCAATAGTCCCATCAGCTTTCATTTTCCGTTTAAAGATCCTAACCTAAAGGCTTATTTCCCGGAGGAAGATCAACCAATTTCCATGTATGGTTATCTGAAATTGATTGAATCTCACCATTGACTGCCTCTTTCCAAAATGCTGAATCAGAAGACGACATAGCTTCTTTAAACGTTTGAGGCAAATTTTCAAGCAAAAATGTCACAAAATCTAGTCCAAAGAAAGTAGATGTTCTTTGACGTTTGCTACGCCTTGGATCTTCTACACTTGGAGTATTTTTCTTTGGTTCTTCCCGAGGACGTTTAGGTCTTTCACTTAACGAATAGAACTCATTTTTATACGGATAGATACTTTCAAAGAATTTAGCATTATCTGATTCCATTACCGTATCTGATTCCGAATCTTCTGCTAGATGCAACCATTAGATTGTAGATAGAGAGTGAAAATATATTCCAATTGAAGTCATTGTTGTCCAATATGTAATGCTGTAATAAACAATAAAAACATTTAACTTTCTGAAATAGAAACTGAAACAAGAAGTTAGTAGAACCAGTTTAACGAAATAAATTCTGGAAAAATAGTATAGGAATAAATCGAGCCCACTATGTACAGTGTGTCCTTAAGGAAATTATTCCCTTCAAGTACCCGAGGTGTTGTAATATTATCCTCCCATGATAGAACAATTTAACACCGGCGTATTGGTACCAAAACCTCCGATGAACTTCGAACCACTCAATGGTCGTAAAACACAGTGGAAAATGTTGTGCAGAAGAAGAAGAAGATAATCAAAAAATTTAGTAAGTAAAAATTCTGGGATTCAATGCATATTTATAGAGCATTTGACACTGTTTCTGAAAAGGTTTGCAACCTTTCAGAACAGCCACAACTGTTGGAACATGTGGGAATATTACGGGAAAATAGAAAACGGATTTAAAATAATTCGGGAAAGAAAACGGACCGGACCAGACCGGGTCACGGGTCATGCGTTATTCCGGATTGAATTTTCGTAAATTAATTAATTAAATAATTAAAAGGAATTTTGTCCAAAAAGATTAATCAGTCAATCGATCTTTGACCAAATCCGAAGCCGAAGCCGAGCCGAGCGAGCGACGACGGCGGCGCGAGACTTTCCTTCTTCTTAACTCTTTAAGAGCTAGAAGAAGAGAAATTGTATATATACCCATCAAAAGTCTTTTATTCCTCCAATATAGGACAATGTCCCTTTGCCAAGGAAGGAAACTCAAATATTTTATTTTTTCTCCATTTCCCATTCATCCTCTTTAAGCTACACTGTTACATCTCGCATTTTCGTACGTTAAAAGTTTCGTTTTCAGTTAATCGCCTTGGGAATAAGATTATCTTGATGTTAATATACTTACGCTATTTATAACAAGCGATAAATAAGTGTTATGATGGATAAAATGGTACATGAATTAAAGAAAACGAGTTTCGTTGAAAATGGCCAATTTGGAATAAAATATGGGTCGAGCAATAATACCCGATAATTATGAAATAGTACCATGCAAGGTACCATATGACCACAGTAGTATAATGTATAAAGTATATATGAAGTATATCAAAAATAAGTAAAATTTTAAGGAATTTGTGGTAATTTTTAAATTATGTGGGTAATTGATTAATTACCGGGTAACAGGACATTACTCAGTTAACTAATAAGTGGATAAAACTTAATTAATTATACTCCAAATGACATGTGGCAGCACTAGCTCACCTCATGAAGTGACTAAGTAATTAACTATCCTAGGTGGCTACCTATAAGGTATTTGAATTAAACAACTAAAAGAGTTGTTGTCCTAATTCATTTTGGGATAAGGAAAGTAACGTTAGAGATTCTAAACAACAAAAAAAAAACTTTTCCTTTCTTAGTTTGAAAGGTTAGAAGTCTGAAGCTTTTAGAAATCAGAAGCTTTCTTTCCAAGAAAATTTCGTGCATATTTCACAGAAGCAGAAGCTTCTCACAGAAGCAGAAGCTTCACTTCATTCAATTAATTCAAGGAACAAGTATGTTAAGGCTATCCCTTCTTTCTTTTGGCATGGTCCAAATTATACTAAAGAAACGAACAAATACACAGTTTCTATAAATTACTCTATTCATAGAAAGCAGGGGTGTCTATATTCTTGATTCCCCATGAGAATTATTATTATTTTCTGTTTATGGGTCTCAGAATAATACGCAGTTGGAAAATTTTATCCAGAAGGAATATTGAGATTATTACGTACTTTTCATGCATTTCATACATGTGCATTGACCCATGACCAGATGGCGTTATATACGCATATATATATATGTAAATATATGTATATGGGATATGGGAAAAGGTTACGGCGTTATATACACACCACCACCTGATCAGCTGGTATATGATGATGATGTTGCCCACAGTGGCTGAAATATGATTCAAACGGCGTTATATACGCGTATATATGTATGTGTATTCAAACGGCATTATATACGCATATGTATATATATATATATGTATGTATGTATATGGGATATGGGAAATGTTACAGCGTTATATACGCACCACCTCCTGATCAACTGGTATACGATGATGATTTTGCCCACAGTGGCCAATATGATATGATGGGATGCCCTCAGAGGCTGATGATGTTATGAAACATATACCTATGCACGACATGACATTCATACGCATATGCATGATGCTAAAAGTGATTTATTATTACAGAGTTATCCAGACATACAGGTTGAGTCAATTACTCTATATCTCTTCCATGTCTCTTATGTATTTATTTATGTGCCTTACATACTCAGTACATTATTCGTACTGACATCCCTTTTGCCTGTGGACACTGCGTTTCATGACCGCAGGTGCAGGTAGGCGAACTGACCGTCCCCCTTCTTAGGATCCATGATCAGCGAGAGTTGGAGTGCTCCACTTGATCCGAGCTACTTTTGATTTTACGATACGTTTGTATATATATATATATATACATATATATATATATATATATATATATGACATGGCTCAGACCTGTCTTTATACAGTTATATTTCTATTAGAGGTCTGTAGGCAATATGTTTAGTTGGATAGTATGTGGCCTTGCCGGCTTCCAGTTTTGAGATGTATAGTTGTCTATAGCAGCCTTGTCGGCTCGTCCTACGTATGTTGTACGTATGCCTTTTTGTGCAGATTTCCTTCATGTATAATGTTCTCGTAATTTCAACAGATGTTATTCAGGTTCATATTTTAGAGGCATGTTTAGGGGTTTTCGACAGGTAGGACTGAGGCACCCGTCGTGGCCCATCGGTTTGGGTCGTGACAGAAGTGGTATCGGAGTAGTTCTGTCCTACGGTTGTCTACAGACCGTGTCTAGTAGAATCTTTTTTATGGGTGTGTCGTGCACCACACTTATAAATAGAAGGCTACAGGACATATAGGATGTTATCCTCTCTTTTTATCTCAGATCGTGCAATACAAGAATTCATGTTCCTAACGATACGTTATAGTGTCAGCAATTCCCCCAAAAAGTAAGGCCGCCTAGAAGGGAAAGTTCGTGGCTGGTGAGGCTACTAGTCGAATGCCACGAGTTACCAGGGCTCGGGGAGAATCTTATGGTGAGGTTCCATCTCAGACTTCACTCACCCCGCCTTTTCCAGAAGAGCTCCGAAGGGCACCAACTTTAGCGCCCGCCCCTGTACATTCAGCACCTCAGCCGGATGCGCCGGGTCAGGAGATGAGAGATGCTATTTAGTTATTGACCCGATTAGTAGCCGCACAGGCTCGGCGTCAGGAAAACGGTATCGATCACGCAGATAGGTCCGTGAGTGCGAGGGTTCGTGACTATATTAATTTAGACCCTCTGGTATTCACAAGAGTAGACTCAAATGAGGACCCTCAGGTATTTATTGATAGAGTGCAGAGGACATAAAGGGTAATGAAGGCCACTGCGACTGAGTCAGTTGAGCTAGCTTCCTATAGACTCCGAGATGTTGCAGTTAATTGGTACGAGTCTTGGGAATTGTCCACAGGTGAGAATTCCCCTCCAGCGGTATGGCAGGAATTTACAGAAGCTTTTCTTCGTCATCATCTGCCACCAGAGCTTAGGCGAGCAAGAGTNATTATATACGCATATGTATATATATATATATGTATGTATGTATATGGGATATGGGAAATGTTACAGCGTTATATACGCACCACCTCCTGATCAACTGGTATACGATGATGATTTTGCCCACAGTGGCCAATATGATATGATGGGATGCCCTCAGAGGCTGATGATGTTATGAAACATATACCTATACACGACATGACATTCATACGCATATGCATGATNTCCCCTCCAGCGGTATGGCAGGAATTTACAGAAGCTTTTCTTCGTCATCATCTGCCACCAGAGCTTAGGCGAGCAAGAGTTGATAGGTTCTTGACCCTTCGGCAGGGAAACATGAGTGTTCGGAAGTATAGTCTTCAGTTTGATTCGTTGGCCAGGTACGCTCCCACTATTGTATCTAATATGACGGATCGGGTTCATCGGTTCGTGATGGGATTAGAGCTTCACTTGCTTAACGATTATATGTCGGTTTCACTTAATCCAAACATGGATATTTCTCGTATACAGGCATACGCTCAGGGTGTAGAGGAATGTAAACAGAAACAGAGGACCGACCGTGAGCATGATAGGGCACAGAATAAGAGAGCGAGGTCTTCGGGTTCTTCTGGTGAGTTTCGAGGTGGTCAGAGGAAGCAATATTCGAGATATCCATCCCAGCCCTCGGCTAGAGCGCCCCCTCAGTTTGGCGGTAAGAGATTTGATCGTTCTACATATTCAGGGCCTGGTCAAAATTTTAGGGCCTCAGGTTCTCAGTATAGGGGTGAGTCAAATAATATGAGGCCACCCTTTCCACAATGTACTCAATGTGGCAAGCAGCGTACCGGACAGTGCCGTATGGGATTAGGTATTTGTTATACTTGTGGTTATCCGGGCCACGTTATGAGGGAATGTCCGATGAGAGGTGATGCAAGCTTAGCTCAGCCAGCGGGATCTGTAGCTGGATCGTCATCATCAGTACTCCCCCTAGTCAAGGTCCCCATGCACCAACGAGTCGTGGTAGAGGTAGAGGCGGAGCATCTACCTCGAGCAGCCCTCAAAACCGCATTTATGCGTTGTCAGGACGATAGGACCAAGAGTCATCGCCTGATGTTGTTACAGGTATATTATCAGTCTCCTCCTATGATGTATATGCACTGATTGATCCAGGTTGCACCTTATCATACGTTACTCCATTGGTTGCTAGTAAGTTTGAAATAAAACCTGAGTTGGTTAAACTTTTTGAGGTATCTACACCTGTTGGGGACTCGGTGATAACTAAGCAGGTATATAGGGGTTGTATAATAATAGTTCATGGTCGACCTACCATAGTAGATTTAATCGAGTTAGATATGGTAGAGTTTGATGTTATAATGGGTATGGATTGGTTGGCTTCTTGTCATGCCAACGTTGATTGTAGATCAAAGATAGTCCGATTTCAATTTTCGGGGGAGCCTGTTTTGGAGTGGAAAGGTAACACGGCATCGCCGAGAGGTAGATTTATTTCCTATCTCAAGGCAAGGAAGATGATCAGAAAGGGCTATATTTATCACTTAGTTCGGGTTCAGGATGTGGAAGTAGATTCACCAACCATTCACTCCATCCCTGCGGTAAATGAGTTTCCAGATATCTTTCCTGATGGACTTCCAGGTCTCCCGCCAGAGCGAGAAATTGAGTTTTCTATTGACCTACTACCAGATACTCACCCAATATTTATTCCTCCCTATAGGATGGCCCCCGCAGAGCTGAAAGAGTTGAAAGAACAACTAAAGGACTTGCTTGAAAAAGGTTTTATCAGACCTAGTAAGTCACCGTGGGAAGCACCTGTGTTGTTTGTAAGGAATAAAGATGGTTCCTTACGAATGTGTATTGATTATAGGCAACTAAATAAGGTGACGATCAAGAATAAGTACCCGCTCCCGAGGATTGAAGACTTATTTGATTAGTTCCAAGGTGCCAAGTGCTTTTCAAAGATAGACTTAAGGTCCGGCTACCATCAGGTGAGGGTTAAGGATGAAGATATTCCGAAGACAACATTCAGGACTAGATATGGGCACTTTGAGTTTCGGGTTATGTCGTTCGGTCTGACCAATGCCCCAGCAGTATTCATGGATTTGATGAACCGTGCGTTCAGGCCTTTCTTAGATCTGTTTGTAATTATATTTATTGATGATATATTGGTATATTCTCGTTCAGAGGATGAGCATGCTGGTCATCTGCGTACTGTGATCAGAGTTCTACAACAAAGGAAGTTGTATGCAGAATTTTCTAAGTGTGAATTCTGGTTGAACTCTGTAACTTTCCTTGGGCATATCATTTCGGGTGAAGGCATCCGAGTGGATACACAAAAGATTGATGCAGTAAAGACTTGGCCTAGGCCCACAACCCCGACAGAGGTTCGTAACTTTCTTAGATTGGCGGGTTATTACAGGAGATTTGTGGAAGGATTTTCTTCCCTTTCAGCACCTTTAACAAAGTTGACTCAGAAGGGAGCAAAGTTTCAGTGGACTGATTCTTGTGAACGGGGTTTCCAGGCATTAAAGGACAGGTTAACTTCAGCATCAGTTCTAACTCTCCCAGAAGGGACCGATGGTTAATATCTATTGCGATGCTTCAGGCATTAGATTGGGTTATGTGCTGATGCAGCATGGTAAAGTTGTGGCTTATGCTTCTAGAAAACTATGAAAGCACGAGAAGAACTACACGATCCACGATTTAGAATTAGCTACGGTGATTCATACACTAAAGATGTGGAGGCACTACTTGTATGGCATTCATGTTGATATCTATACGGATCATAAGAGCCTCCAGTACATCTTCAAGCAAAAGTAATTGAATCTACGTCAAATGAGATGGTTGGAGCTACTTAAAGACTATGACGTTGAAATTTTATACCATCCGGGGAAGGCGAATGTAGTAGCTGATGCCCTCAGCCATAGATCTATGGGTAGCCTATCATATTTGCAACCAGAAAAGAGGGGAATAGCTCGTGAGGTTCATCAACTAGCTAGTCTTGGAGTTCGGTTACTTGATTCAGGTGCTATTGGAATTACTATTCAAGATACGACAACATCCTCTTTAGTAACTGAGCTAAAGGAACGCCAATACAAGGATCCTGTGTTAGTTCGTTATAGGGACACCACCCTTCAGAAGGAGAAGACACCATTTGAAATTATAGAAGATGGAGTCCTCAAATATCAAGGGTGATTGTGTGCGCCTAATGTTGCAGGGCTGCGTCGGCTGGTTATGGGAGAAACTCACTATTCTCATTATTCTATCCATCCAGGAGCAACAAAGATGTATCATGACATCAGGGAAATATATTGGTGAGATGGAATGAAAAAAGATATAGAAGAATTTGTTGCTCAGTGTCCTAACTGTCAGTAGGTTAAGATTGAGCATAAAAAACCCGGTGGATTTTTGCAAGCTATGAAGATTCCGACTTGGAAATGGGAGATAATCCATATGGAATTCATCGTAGGCTTACCTCGTACCCAGGGTAAGTTCGATTCAATATGGGTGATTGTTGATAGGCTCACAAAGTCAGCCCATTTTCTGCCCGTTAGAACTACATATTCCTTAGAAGATTATGCGAGACTTTATATCAAGGAAATAGTACGACTGCATGGTGTCCCTGTATCTATTATCTCGGATAGAGGAGCTCAATTTACAACTAACTTTTGGAGGTCCTTCCAAAAGGGATTGGGGACTCAACTAAGTCTTAGTACAACATTTCATCCCCAGACAGACGGACAAGCTGAGCGTACTATTCAAACACTGGAGGATATGCTGCGAGCTTGTGTGATAGACTTCAAAGGTAGCTGGGATGATCATCTGCCGCTTATTGATTTCGCGTATAATAATAGCTACCATTCCAGCATTCAGATGGCTCCATACGAAACTCTTTATGGACGGAAGTGTAGGTCACCTATAGGGTGGTTCGATGTTGGAGAATCTGGATTACATGGGCCAGACTTGGTTCATCAAGCCATAAAAAAAGTAAAGCTTATCCGGGATCGACTATTGACTTATCAGAGTCATCAGAAGTCATATTCGGACGTGCGACGACGGATTTAGAGTTCGGGGATGATGACTGGGTATTCCTAAAGGTATCACCTATGAAGGGTGTGATGAGGTTTGGCAAGAAAGGAAAACTTAGCCCACGATATATTGGGCCTTATAGGATCATTCGGAGAGTTGGCCAAGTAGCTTATGAGTTAAAATTGCCCTCAGAGTTAGAGTCTGTCCATCTAGTTTTTCACGTATCTATGTTACGGAAGTGCATTGGCGATCCTACCTGAGTGGTGCCCATGGATGATGTACAGATTACAGAGGACTTGACATATGAGAAAATTCCTGTTGCCATCCTAGACTGACAAATCCGCAAGCTACGGAATAAGGAGGTAGCCTTTGTGAAAGTACTTTGGAGAAATAAAAATGTGGAAGAAATGACTTGGGAGGCCGAGGAAGACATGAAGTCTAGATATCCCTACTTATTTCCTCTTCCAGAGAAGGTTCCGACTGAGACGTCATAACCTCAAGATGCATGTACGAACTTTTGTGCTAGCTATTTTTATTGGTCATGTGAGGCCATCGTCGTTATTAATGATTGTGGTCCTAAATGGCGTTAAATTACTGTGTTTCTACAAGAAGAGTTGTTAGTAGATTTATTACAAGGGAGACTCTACCAAGGTTATATAAATCCCGAAAGGTTAAACATTCGAGGAAGAATGTTTCTAACGGGGGAAGGATGTTACATCTCACGTTTTTGTACGTTAAAAGTTTCATCTTCAGTTAGTCGACGTAGTCTTGGGAATGAGATTATCTTGAGGTTAATGTAGTTACGCTATTTATAACAAGCGATAAATAAGTGTTATGAAGGATAAATGGGTACATGAATTAAAGAAAACGAGTTTCGTTGAAAATGGCCAATTTGGAATAAAATTGGGTCGAGCGATAATACCCGATAATTATGAACTGGTACCATGCAAGGTACCATATGACCACGGTAGTATAATGTATAAAGTATATATGAAGTATATTAAAAATAAGTAGAATTTTAAGGAATTTGTGGTAATTTTTAAATTATGCGGGTAATTGATTAATTACTGGGTAACAGGACATTACCCAGTTAACTAATAAGTGGATAAAACTTAATTAATTATACTCCAAATGACATGTGACAACACTAGCTCACCTCATGAAGTGACTAAGTAATTAACTATCCTAGGTGGCTACCTATTAGGTATTTGAATTAAACAACTAAAAGAATTGTCCTAATTTATTTTGGCATAAGGAAAGTAACGTTAGAGATTCTAAACAACAAAAAAAAAACTTTTCCTTTCTTTGTTTGAAACGTTAGAAGTCTGAAGCTTTTAGAAATCAGAAGTTTTTTTTCCAAGCAAATTTCATGCATATTTCACAGAAGCAGAAGCTTCACTTCGTTCAATTAATTCAAGGAACAGATATGTTAAGGCTATCCCTTCTTTCTTTTGGCATGGTCCAAATTATACTAAAGAAATGAACAAATACACAGTTTTTATAAATTACTCTATTCATAGAAATAGTAGGGGTGTCTATATTCTTGATTCTCCATGAGAATTATTATTATTTTCTGTCCATGGGTCTCAGAATAATACGTAGTTGGAAAAGTTTATCCGTAAGGAATATTGAGATTATTACGTACTTTTCATGCATTTCATACATGTGCATTGACCCATGACCAGATGGCGTTATATACGCGTATATATGTAAATATATGTATATGGGATATGGGAAAATGTTATGGAGTTATATAAGCACCACCACCTGATCAGCTGGTATATGATGATGATGTTGCCCACAGTGGCTGAAATATGATTCAAATGGCGTTATATACACGTATATATGTATGTGTATTCAAACGGCATTATATACACGTATATATGTATGTATATATATGTATATGGGATATGGGAAATGTTATGGTGTTATATACGCACCACCTCCTGATCAGCTAGTATACGATGATGGTTTCCCACAGTGGCCAATATGATATGATGGGATGCCCTTAGAAGCTGATGATATTATGAAACATCTACCTATGCACGACATGAAATTCATACGCATATACATGATGCTAAAAGTGATTTATTATTATAGAGTTATCCAGACATACAGGTTGAGTCAATTACTCTATATCTCTTTCATGTCTCTTATGTATTTATTTATGTGCCTTACATACGCAGTACATTATTCGTACTGACGTCCCTTTTTTCTAGGGACGCTTCTTTTCATGCTCGCAGGTTTAGGTAGGTGAACTGACGGTCCCCCTTCTTAGGATCCCTGATCAGCGAGAGTTGGAGTGCTCCACTTGATCTGGAGCTACTTTTGATTTTGGTACGATATGATTGTGTGTGTGTGTATATATATATATATATATATATATATATATATATATATATATATATATATATATGGGTATGACGTGGCTTAGAGCCATCTTTATACATTTATATTTCTATTAGAGGTATGTAGACAGTATGTCAGTTGGATAGTATGTGGCCTTGCCGACTTCCAGTTTTGAGATGTATAGTTGTCTATAGCAGCCTTGTCAACTCGTCCTATGTATGTTGTACGTATATGTACGTATGCCTTTTTGTGCAGATTTCCTTCATGTATAATGTTCTCCTAATTCAACAGATGTTATTCAAGTTCATATTTTAGACGCATGTTTAGGGGTGTTTGACAGGTAGGACGCAGGCACCTATCGCGGCCCATCGGTTTGGGTCGTGACATACACCAAGCTTAAAATTAAGCTAAACTAAGCTTAAAAGCCCAACAGTCATAACAAGAAGAGGATTCTACTATGCGTAGAAAAAGGAGCGCCTGCCACAACCTCTCTTAGCATCTAATCACACATCGAAAAGCACTCTTTGAGTACTCTCTTTCATAACCTATATAAACCCCTAGTTCTCATCCTAATTAAGCATCAACCACTAACACCTTCAAGTCTGATCAAATTCTGGCTTTGACGATTAGGAAAAACTAATGTGAATGTGCAGGAAGAGTATTCTACTATGCGTAGAAAAAGGAGCGCCTACCACAACCTCTCTTAGCATCTAATCACACATCGAAAAGCACTCTTTGAGTACTCTCTTTCATAACCTATATAAACCCCTAGTTCTCATGCTAATTAAGCATCAATCACTAACACCTTCAAGTGAGATCGAATTCTAGCTTTGACGATTAGGAAGCACTAATGTGAATGTGACTTTCTCCTTCTATTCTTTTGTATTTTTTTCCCATTTTACTCCCCTTTTTGTAGGTCAAATAGAGGAGGACAATTTTCGTGCATGAAGAAGGTGATGTAACGGTGTCAAGTGATGCATACTCATCCCCACCCGAAAATCGAAGGTGGTATGTTAATCTTAGTATATGAAGGGAAAGATACTCATCCCCACCTCAAAATCGGAAGGGTAATCTTAGGGTGAGAAGTAACTTAAATGTCCACCTTAAGATTGGAAATTATAGTTCCTTTTAAGGACAAACCCGAAAAGAGGCTAATTTAAGGTGAAAAGTAACTAACATGTCCACCATAAGATAAAAATTATTAAATCCTCAACTTGAAGACTTGGTGGACTTGTTGACTTCAACTTGAAGACACGAAAAACTTGAAGATTTGACGAACTTCAAAATTGCGGACTTTGACGCTTAAAATGGAAAAGTGGTGGACTTTTAAACACCAACTTGAATAATTAGCAGACTTGAAGACTTTGAGGGCTTAATCGACAAACTTGACGACTTCAACTTGAAGACCAACGAACTTGAATACTTGGAGGACTTGAATCTTCAACTTAAAGACCGACAGACTTGCATGTTAAATCTAAATCTAAGTTTCAATGATGACAACCTATTTACATTGATTGCAGAAATCAAGGTATAACCAAAAGGAAAGAAAGTTGTCAAGAAGCTGATGATGTCTAAACCAAAGGAGATATGTTGAATCAAAGGAGCTGATGATGTTTGAACCAAAGGAGATAATGCTGAATCAAAGGACAAGAAAAAGGAAACCAAATCTGCCCATATCTTCTCAGTCTCAATCAAAGGAGATCAAGACTATCAAACAAGGAAATATATCATGTAAAGATCAAAATATTCGATATCTTCAATCAGCAAAGTCGAAGGCTCAAATCTCTCCATAATATAAGGACGTGACAAGGAAAGTCATGAACGAATCCAACCCTTCCCAAGAGCTGGATTCGAGAGGCATCCTTGGGTCAAATCCCTTTGAAGATCCTGTGCCTCAATCAAAGTCAAATTGCAACGAATCTCAAACTCTCCTATAAGAAGTCTACTCAGATCATATGGAAGGCTTGCACACTTACAAACATTTTCTTCTAAATCTCTCTACTTCTTAGCATATACACTGTATTCCTTCGTTTATCAGTGTTGTAAAAGACATGAAGAGTTAGAACGCAAAAAAGAGTTGTGTCATCATTCAAGATACATTATTGCTACACTTCGTTGGTGGTGAACGATTTAAAACCATCATTGTTGTAATTACTTTCAAGATCTAAGGGAACCCTTGTGACCCAAGGGAAACTGGATGTAAGCACCACACCGGTACCGAACCAGTATAAAAATTGTTGTATGTTGTTTTGCTTTCTTTGTTTATTTTTATTCGCATTCTGCACGAAATCTAGTTGACTAAACTCGTCCTTAGTCAACTAATTTTTAATAGACCATAATTCACCGCCTCTTGTAATTTCAATTGGTATCAGAGCAAAGCTCACAATCTCTTTGCTTAACAGCTAGTGAGAAAAAGATCATGGGATCCACTGTTGTTGGTGCGCTATCTCAAGAAGGAACTTCTCAAGTTCGACCTCCCTACTTCAACGGACAACACTTTTCTCATTGGAAGGTTCATACAGAAACATACACAATGTCGTATGACATCAAAGTTTGGCGTGTAATCAAAAAGGGAAATCTTCCAATTCCACCAAAGAAAGATACAAATGGTCAAGTTATCGTATCAACTGATCCACTTGACTTAGATGATTACACAGACGAACAAGCTACTGCCATAACTGTGAATGCTAAAGAAAAAAATCTACTGTACTATGCTATCAATGGAGAAGAGTATGAAACGATTTCAAGTTGTGAAACAACTAAAGAAATGTGGGATAAATTGGAGGTTACTTATGAAGGAACCAACAAGGTGAAAGAAACAAGAATTAATCTTCTGGTTCGCGACTACGAGATATTTCAAATGAAGGATGGAGAAGCAGTAGAAAAGATGTTCTCCAAATTCAGCAAAATTCTTGGGGATTTAAAATCTTTTGGCAGACCTATTAAAAGTGGAGAACAGGTCAGAAAAATTCTCAGAAGTCTACCCACGATTTGGTAGACAAAGGTCATTTCCATGGAATGTCAGGATCTTGACAAAATGTCATATGATGAACTTAGAGGTGATCTAATTGCCTTTGAGAAAACTCACTTGGATAGGCAAATTCAACAAGAAAAGAAGAAAACTGTTGCTTTTAAAGCAACGGTGGTTGAACCAGAAAATGAAGAGGAAGAAGAAAGAGGAGAACAAGATGAAAACATAGCCATGCTTTCTCAAGTTGTAACAAGCATGATGAGGAAAAACAAAAATAGCAGAAGAGGGAAGTCCAACTTCAGGAAAGGAAGGATAAATAATAAAACTGATAAAAATGATGGAAAGTGCTATGAATGTGGGAAATTTGGACACATTCAAGCTGATTGTCCCGAACTAAAGAAGAAGCTCAGCAGAAACATGCAAAAGATGAAAATGAAGATTTAGGGGAGCTTGGACTGATGGCAGAGTAAGAAGCAGATGAGGAAGAAAACCCAAATGAATACTTGATCTTATGAAAGACGAAGGAACCAGTGAGGTACGTCTTCCTACATGTCCTAATTGTTATGAACTTCAAGAATTTGTTGATATTGCTCTTGTAGATATTGAAAGAGTTCTGAATGAACTTAGAAAGATCAAAAGAGAAAAGAAAGTTTGGGATTTGAAACTGGAAGTCTATGAAATTAAGCGTGATATGCTTCAAGATGGAGTAAATAAACTTCAACTTCAACTTAATGGATTTCAAAAAATCCACCAGTCATAGTTCTGTCAAATCTGATCAGATTGCTCCTCACAATCATAGAAAATCTTATGCATGCTCCTTTTTTGGTAAAGATTTTCACAATACTAACCAATGTAGGAACAGAACCAGAGCAGAAAGAGGCTCTGAAACTCCCAGTAGTCCATCATGTTTTTATTGCGGTAAACGTGGTCACACCTCTAATCATTGCAGGTTCAAGGATAACAGGAGATGGGTCTAGCGACCTAAATCTTTTAATCAAACTAACACTCAGAAATCTTACCATTAGGGACCCAAGTAGGCTTGGGTACCTAAAAACAAGTAATTTGTTTTGCAGGAACACCAAAAGAAGTACTAGAAAGGAAATGGTATCTCGACATCACGTGTTCCAGACATATGACTGGTGACAAACAATTATTCAAAACTGCCACCAACCTAGATGGAGGAACAATCACCTTTGGAGATAAATCAAAAGGAAATGTAATTGGAGTTGGAAAAGTTCCTCTGAGCTTAACATGTGATGTAGACGAAGTATACCTGGTTGATGAACTCGGCTACAATCTTCTAAGTATCAGTCAACTATGTGATACTGACTATGAGGTTTGCTTTAAGAAACATAGTTGGTTTATAGAAGACGAATCAAGTAAAGTCATTCTCTCAGGTATTAGAGACAGAAATGTCTATACTATTAGCAATATAGATAATTTTGGGGATCAAATTTGTCTTGCTTCTATGATTGATGATCCCTGGGGTCTGGCATAGAAAACTTTGTCATGCTAGCGTGCATACTATTCAAAAACTTTCTAAACATGATTTTGTGATTGGTCTTACAAAACTAGATTTCTCAAAGGATCATATTTGTGATGCATGTCAATTAGGAAAACAAACTCGCTCATCTTTCAAAATCAAAAACATTGTTTCTACCTCTAAACTTCTTCAACTATTGCATATGGATTTATTTGGTCCAACTAGAACTACTAGCATAAGTGGTAGGAAATATGCTTTTGTTATTGTGGATGATTCTTCTCGATTTACATGGATTATGTTTTTAAGTCATAAAGATGAAGCTCTAAGGAATTTTAAAGTATTTTGTAAGAAGGTTCAACGAGAAAAAAGATACTACATTTCTACTAGAGGAAGTCATCATGGAGGAGAATTTGAAAGCAGAGCGTTTGAAATTTTTTGCAATGATCAAGGAATATCTCACAACTTCTGTTCACTAAGATCATCGCAACAAAATGGAGTGGTAGAACGTAAAAATAGAACTTCACAGGACATGGAAAGAACCATGATTATGGAAAATTCTCTACCTCACCATTTCTGGGCAGAAGCTGTGAGCACAACATGTCATATCATCAACAGATGTCTGATTCAACCAATCCTTAAAAAGAATCCATATGAACTATGGAATGGTAAGAAACCCAACATCAACTATTTTCATCGTTTTGGATGCAAATGCTTCATTCACAACAATGGAAAGGACAATCTGGATAAGTTTGATCCTAAAAGTGACGAAGGTATATTTCTTGGATACTCTCCCTCAAGTAGAGCATATAGGGTTTATAATAAAAGAACATTATGCATTGAAGAATCAATCCATGTTGTTTTTGTTGATACTAACCCTCTCCCAAGGAATGAAAAGCTTCCTGAAGATGAGGAAGTCTCTTTTGTCCCTAAATCTGTCGTTGTAGGAAAAGATCATCAAAATGAGTCAATTGTTCAGTAGACTCAGCCAACTGAAGAGCATATTGAAGATGATGAATCTTCCCAAACAGATCAATTGACTAATGTGGAAAGAGAACCTTCCCCAAACACTCCAAATGAATGGAAAAGTGAACTTGCCTATCCTCACAAATTCATTATCGGAGACCCACATGAAGGAATCACTACCAGAAGATCCCAAAAGATCAAATCATATGTGGCTCTAATTTATCAACTTGAGCCAAAGAAAGTGGATGACGCTCTGAAGGATGCTCACTGGATCAATGTAATGAAAGATGACCTTGATCAGTTTGAAAGAAATAAAGTGTGAGAATTGGTTCCAAAACATTCAAATTCCTCTATCATAGGAACTCAATAGGTATTCAGGAATAAATTGAATGAATCTTGTCAAGTGGTTCGAAATAAAGAAAGGCTAGTTGCACAAGGATACTCTCAGCAAGAAGGAATCGACTATGATGAAACCTTCGCACCTATAGCAATATTAAAATCTATTCAAATATTAATTGTTTTTGCTGATTACACATGATTCAAGCTGTTTCAACTGGATGTAAAAAGTGCGTTTCTAAATGTCTATATATCTGAAGAAGTATATGTGAAGCAACCTCCGGGATTTGTAAATGTCACTTTCCCTGATCATGTATACAAGCTGACTAAAGCTCTTTACGGACTCAAGCAAGCTCCTCGTGCCTGGTATGAAAGGTTAAGCTCTTTCATTCTAAACCAAGGTTTCAAACGAGGTAATATCGATACAACTCTGTTTATTAAGCATTCAAGTTCAGGTAATCTTATTACTCAAATTTATGTTGATGATATTATTTTGGTAGTCCTAACTCCGTTCTTCGTGAAGAATTTGCTCTTTCTATGAAGGGAGAATTTGAAATGAGTATGATAGGAGAATTAACCTTCTTTCTTGGATTACAAATCAAACAGTCTCCTAAAGGGGTCTTCATTAGCCAAACCAAGTACACCAAGGAACTTATAAAGAAGTTTGGCATGGAGAATGCTAAGTCCATTGGAACTTCAATGAGTCCAACAATGATGCTTGATGAAAACAACAATGGAAAAAGTGTTGCTGAAACTATGTATAGAGGAATGATTAGTTCCTTATTATATCTCACTTCTAGTCGACCAGATATTATGTTTAGTGTCTGCAAGTGTGCAATATTTTAGTCGACGGCTAAGGAATCCCATCTTACTACTTTTAAAGCATTATTAGATACCTTATTGGTACCTCTAAACTAGGATTACGGTATGATCATTCTAACAATTTTGCTTTAAGAAGATTTTCAGATGCAGATTTTGCAGGTGACAAGATCGACAGGAAAAGCACCAGTGGAACGTGTCAACTTTTGGGAAATGCACTAGTTTCTTGGCATAGCACGAAACAAAATTGTGTTTCTCTATCAAAAACTGAAGCAAAATATTTAGCTGTTGGAAGCTGTTGTACACAAGTTCTATGGATAATGCATTAACTTCTCGACTATTATTTATCTCTTACTTCTACTCGTATATTTTGTGATAACACTAGTTCCATATGTTTATCAAAAATTCTGTGCATCATTCTAGAGCAAAGCATATAGAAATCAAGCATCATTTTATCTGTGATCATGTTGCGAAGGGTGATATTGTATTAGAATTCATTAGCACTAAATCTCAACTTGCTGATATTTTTACAAAACCTCTTTTGGAGGAAAGATTTTGTTTACTATGAAAAAAGATTAACATTGTACCAAATTTGTAAAACAAATCTTTTGTATTTTTCTAAAATATTTTATTTCCTTTATTATGCGTGTTTAACTTTAGTATCCTATAAATATCATTATACTTTTCCATCTGTACCGCCGAACCATCTCTTTAGAAAGGTCAACTCCTGTCACGCCCCGAAATCCCACCATCGGGCCGTGATGGCGTCGAACATTGAACCCGCTAGACAAGCTAACATGTACAGTTAAACTAGCATGAAAACATCGATTTAACAGAATAAGCTAAAAATAGTTCACAACTAAACAACGGAAATAAATATGGTTTCAAGGCTAAGTAAAGACAATCATAACACAACGTCGCATAAACTCCCAAAACCCGGAGTCACAAACTCACGAACTGTCTATAAGAGTGCTAAATACAAGTTTGAAAGGAAATATATGACTGTCTCTGAAACTAGAGGAAAAACAAGACAGAAGAAAAGCCATAGGGATGGGAGAGACGCCAAGGCCTACGAACGCCAGCGGGTATACCTTGAAGCCTCTAGGATAAGCTGGAAGACACTCCCACTAATGATGTCCTCCGGGTCCGGCTGCGTAATCTGCACAACATAAAGAAGTGCAGGTGTAGCATCAGTACAACCGACCCCATGTACTGGTAAGTACCTAGCCTAACCTCGGCGAAGTAGTGACGAGGCTAGAACTAGACTACCAAATAAACCTGTGCAGTTCGAATATATATATATATATATATACACACACACACACACACACACACACACACAACAGAAAAGAAATACAGGAAGTAATCAATCAATCAAGGAAGGGGAAAATGCTGTGAGGAGATAATAGTTTAATATAAGAAATCTTAAATAAATAAAGGGATAACAAAACTAGAATATCAATAATGATCAGAAATCACAAACTTGCACGGCATCACCCTTCGTGCTTTTACTCTCATCCTCACTATGCAATGTATAATGTAATCAATATAAATCATGGCACACACCCTTCGTGCTTTTACTCTCTTTCCTCACAGTGTAATCAATGAATATCTTTATGGAATGGTTTATCGTATGGCACGGCATCACCCTTCGTGCTTTACACTCTTTCCTCACCATATCAAACAATGCACGACATCACCCTTCGTGCTTTAACACTCTTCATCACGATAGTAAACAGTGCACGGCATCACCCTTTGTTCTTTAACGCTCTTCCTCACCCAAACAACAATCACAAACAAGGGCAAGGGAGTAAACAAGATGGAAATAGAAATCCCGGCAAGGGAACAATAAAAGTAATCTCAACATCCCAGCAAGGGAGACAACATCTAAAGCAACAACGACCCGGCAATGGTATATTTTAGTAACTATTTCTCTTTCTTTCACTTTCATTTCATAATTTACACTATTACTTGAGCCAATGCTCCAAAGGATTCAACTATCTCATATATCTTCACCATTCGTGTTACAATTTGAGCCAATGCTCCAAAGGAGTTTAAAGATCACAATTCCCTTCACATGCTCTTTACAACATATAGAAATTATCAATTAAACATGGAAGTTACAACAAAATTTAGAATATTCGCAATATAAGGACTCACGGTCATGCTAGACACCAATGTATAGATACTCGTCACCATGCCTATACATCGTATTTGACAATTAGCAAGAAGAAAATAATACTCAACTCCTATTCCCTCAAGCTAAGGTTAGACCAAACACTTACCTCGGGTCCAAAGTATAGCAATAAACCCTCTAACACCGCCTTTCCTTTAGAATTCAACTCCGGAATGGTATTATCTAGACATAATCAACTCAAGTATATCAATAAGGATTCAATGATTCAATTACATAGCCTAATTACCCATTTCCATGCATTCTTCCAAAATAACAAAATTCGACCCCGGGCCCACTCGCTCGGATTCCTATACTTTTCGAAGGGAACACACCCAAAGCCTAAGGATCATTAATATACGATTCTTACTTGATTTCATGGTAAATTCACAAAAAATCCTCAAATGATCACAAGTTCTAGGTTACTACCCAAATTCTTGAATTTTTGCACTAATTTATGTAGTTAATTAAGCTAGAATCCATGCATGAAGCTAATTTTTGAGTAGAGTTCACTTACCTTAGAAGACCAGGTCGTTAATCCTTAACAATGGATGAATATCGCCCAAGGAAGAAGAAGGAAATGAGAAAAATGGGTTTAAAACCCGTATATAAAACACACTGCCTGAACAGTGACTCGCACTAGTGGTCTTGCACCTGCGAGAATAATATCGCACCTGCGGAAATGGGCTGGGGAACCTGGGCCTGCACCTGCGGAGTGGAGACCGCACCTGCGGCTCCGCTCCTGCGGAATATTTTCTGCACCTGCGGTGATTGGCCAGGTCATAGGGTGATTGCACCTGCGATGCTGGGGACCGCAGGAGCGATCCTGCACCTGCGATTGGGCAACCGCACCTGCGGTCACACTAGAACAGGTGCACCAGCAGCTATGTTTGCTGGTTTTTAGCCCCGTTAGGTGCCCGAAAGACACCTGGGCCCTCCCGAGCCCTAGTTCAAATATACCAGCGAGTCCCAAATCATAATACGGGCTCGCTCGAGCCTTCGGAACACCCAAAACAACGCTAAAACTCAAAATCACACCCCCAAACCCCAAGAACCAAACTTAGGAACTTTAAGTTTTCTAGACTTCACTAACAACCTGCCGAACTGACCTATACAACTCGGAATGACACCAAATTTCACAGATAACTCACACAACATCCTACGAACTTAACCGCGCGATCAAATCACCAAAATAACATCACTAGTTTTTCTTCAAACCTTATAAACTTTCAAATTTAGAGTTTTGAGTCCGAAACACGTCAAACGACGTCCAATTTCAACCAAACTTCACATAAATATCTTAAACAACATATAAGACCTGTACCAGGCGCCGGAGCCAAAATACGGGCCCGATACCAACATATTCTAACTAATTTTCATTTCACTTTCCTTTATAAATTTCAGAAAACAATTTTTACTCAAAAATTCATTTCTCGAGCTTGGGACCTCGGAATTCGATTCCGGACATACGCCCAAGTCCCATATTTTCCTACGGACCATCCGGGACCGTCAAATCACGGGTTCGGGTCTGTTTACCCAAAATGTTGACCGGAGTCAAATTTACTCATTTTAATATCAAATCTTAGCATTTTTCACAGAATTTCATATTTAAGCTTTCCGGCTACGCGCCTGGACTACACATGTAAATCGAGGCAACCCTAAATAAGGTTTCCAAGGCCTCAGAAGCACGGAATGGGTGAGAAAACAGGTGATGCCCCCTTTTGGGTCGTCACATTCTCCACCTCTAAAATAACTGTTTGTCCTCGAACGGACAGAAGAAGGAAGTACCTGAGTCGGGGAATAGATGAGGATAACGGCTATGCATATCGGACTCGGACTCCCAGGTCGATGCCTCAGGGGGCTGACCTTTCCACTGAACACGAACAGAAAGGAAACTCTTGGATCTCAACTGACGAACCTGCCGGTCTAGAATAGCTACCAGCTCCTCCTCATAAGATAAGTCCTTGTCCAACTGGACAGTGCTGAAATCTAACACGTGGGCTAGATCGCCGTGATACCTCCGAAGCATGGACACATGAAAAACTGGATGTACGGCTGATAAGCTAGGCGGCAATGCAAGTCTATAAACCACCTCTCCCATTCGATCAAGAATCTCAAACGGACCAATGAACTTAGGGCTAAGCTCTCCCTTCATAGGCGACACTCAGAGAAATACTCGCTCACCAACCATGAAAACCACATCTCGAACCTTGCAATTTGCATAACTCTTTTGCCTGGACTAAGCTGTACGAAGCCTATAATGAATGATCCTGACCTTGTCCAAGGCCTCCTAAACCAAATCTGTACCCAACAACCAAGCCTCTCCCGGCTCAAACCATCCAACCGGAGATCGACACCGCCTACCATATAAAGCCTCATAAGGAGCCATCTGGATACTCGACTGGTAGCTGTTGTTGTAGGCAAACTCTGCTAAAGGCAAGAACTGATCCCTTGATCCTCCAAAGTCAATAACACAAGCCCGGAGCATATCATTCAATATCTGAATAGTCCGCTCGGACTGCCCGTCCGTCTGAGGATGAAATGCTGTGCTTAACTCCACCTGGGTGCCTAACTCTCGTTGAACTGCTCTCCAGAAACGCAAGGTAAACTGCGCGCCCTGGTCAGAAATGATATATACCGGCACACCATGAAGGCGAACAATCTCCCGGATATAAATCTCAGCTAATCTCTCGGATGAATAGGAGACTGCCACAGGAATGAAATGCGCTGACTTAGTCAGCCTATCAACAATGACCCAAATTGCATCGAACTTCTTCTGGGTCAACGTAAGTCCAGTAACGAAGTCCATAGTGATCCTCTCCCACTTCCACTCGGGAAGCTCAATCCTCTGAAATAAACCACCAGGCCTCTGATGCTCATACTTAACCTGTTGACAATTCAAACACCGCGCCACATATGCCACATATCCTTCTTCATTATATGCCACCAATAATGCTGCTGCAAATCCTGATACATCTTCGCGGCGCCCGGATGAATAGAGTACCGAGAATTATGGGCCTCCTCTAAAATCAACTCTCGAATCCCATCAACATTGGGCACAAAAACTCGCCCCTGCAACCTCAAAACACCATCATCATCTAAGGTCACCTGCTTGGCGCCTCCACGCTGCACCGTGTCTCTAAGGACACACAAATGGGGATCATCAAATTGCCGATCACGGATACGCTCCAATAATGAAGAACAAGCGACCGTACAAGCCAACACTCGACTAGGCTCATAAATGTCCAACCTCACAAATCGATTGGCCAAATCCTGAACATCCAAAGCAAGCGGCCTGTGACTGACCAGAATAAAAGCAAGACTGCCCATACTAGCTGACTTCCTACTCAAAGCATCGGCCACCACGTTGGCCTTCCCCGGGTGATATAAGATGGTAATATCATAATCCTTCAACAACTCCAACCACCTCCTCTGCCTCAGATTCAACTCCTTTTGCTTGAACAAGTACTGAAGACTCTTATGATCCGTGAACACCTCACACGCCACGCCATACAGATAGTGCCTCCAAATCTTCAATGCATGGACAATGGATGCCAACTCCAAATCATGCACTTGATAGTTCTTCTCATGAACCTTCAACTTCCTCGAAGCATAAGCAATGAACTTGCCATCCTGCATCAACACTGCACCAAGACCAATACGGGAAGCATCGCAATAGACTGTATAAGGCCCTGAACCTGTGGGCAAAACCAATACCGGTGCCGTAGTCAGAGCTGTCTTGAGCCTCTGAAAGCTCGCCTCACACTCGTCCGACCATCTGAACTGGGCACCCTTCTGGGTCAACCTNCGAGCTGTAATAGATGAGAACCCCTCCACGAACCGACGATAGTAGCCTGCCAGTCCCAAGAAACTCCGAATCTCTGTAGCTGATGCTGGTCTAGGCCAGTTCTTGACTGCCTCAATCTTCTTCGAGTCAACCTGAATACCCTCTGCTGATACGACATGACCCAGGAATGCAACTGATCTCAATCAGAACTCACACTTCGAAAACTTTGCATATAGCTGACTATCCTTCAAAGTCTGAAGAACCACTCTAAGATGTTGCTCGTGCTTCTCCTGGCTACGGGAGTATATCAAAATATCATCAATGAAGACTATCACGAACGAGTCCAAATAAGGCCTGAACACTCGGTTCATCAAGTCCATAAAATCTGCTGGGGCATTTGTCAACCCAAATGACATGACCAAAAACTCGTAATGCCCGTACCGAGTGCGGAAAGCTGTCTTAGGGACATCAGATGCCCTAATCCTCAACTGATGGTAGCCAGATCTTAAGTCTATCTTTGAAAATACCTTAGCACCCTGAAGCTGATCGAACAAATCATCTATCCTTGACAGTGGATACTTATTCTTGATCGTAACCTTGTTCAATTGCCGGTAATCAATGCACATCCTCATCGAACCATATTTTTTCTTTACAAACAATACTGGAGCACCCCAAGGAGAAACACTGGGTCTAATGAAACCCTTCACAAGCAAATCCTACAACTGTTCCTTCAACTCTTTCAACTCTAGCGGGTCCATGCGATACGGCGGAATAGAAATGGGCTGGGTGCCCAGAGCCAGATCAATGCAGAAATCAATATCCCCGTCGGGTGGCATCCCCGGCAGGTCTGAAGGGAATACCTCAGGAAACTCGTGAACCACGGGTACCGAATCAATAGAGAGAACCTCAACACTGGAATCGCGCATATAAGCCAAATAAGCCAAACACCCCTTCTCGACCATACACCGAGCCTTCACATACGAAATAACACTGCGGGTAGAATGACCAGGAGTCCCTCTCCACTCCAACAGGGCAAATCCGGTAAGGCTAAGGTCACAGTCTTGGCATGGCAATCCAAGATAGCATGATATGGGGATAACCAGTCCATCCCCAGTATTACATCAAAGTCGACCATACCTAAAAGAAGCAAATCAACACGGGTCTCAAGACCCCTAATCACCACAACACAAGAACGATGGACTCAATCGACCATGATAGAATCACCCACTGATGTAGATACATTAACATGAATACTCAGTAGATCACTAGGCATGACCAGGTATGGTGCAAAATAAGAGGACACATAAGAATACATAGACCCTGGATCAAATAGCATCGTAGCATCTCTGTCACAGACCCAAATAGTACCTGTAATGACTACACCAGAAGACATAGCCTCTGGCCTGGCTGGAAGAGCATAACATCGGGGTTGGGCCCCACTACCCTGAACCACATCTCTGGGACGGCTGACTGCTGGCTGGCCTCTACCTTTGGCGGCCTGAGCTCCACCTCTATGACCTCTACCTCCACCTCTAGCACCTCTACCCACACCTCTAGCTGGCTGGGCAGGTTGTGGAACACCTGGTGCCTGTACCATGGCACGAGAACCCTGATGATGTGAACTACCTGGTGCTCGAAGGAAAAATCTGGCAAGGTGACCCGGATCGCCACAAGTGTAACAAGACCTCGGCTGCTGAGGGAACTGAATCTGACCCTGTCGACCTGAATGACCACCCCAGAAACTCTGATGCGGCGGTGCACTGATGGGAACTGGTGGCGCACTGTAAGGCTGCTGATTAGAATAGTGCGCATGATAACCACGACCACCTGAAGTACCGTGAGAAACCTGGAGAGCTGACTGAAAAGGTCTGGGAGGATGACCCCTACTTGAAGAATCCCTGCCCCCAGATGAAGCTCCACTGAAACGACCGAAATGATGGGGCCTCTTGTCAGCCCCCTGACCACCACCCTGTGACATAATCATCTCAATCCTCCTGGCCACATTGGCCGCATCCTGGAACGATATATCGGTACCTGACTCTCTAGCCATCTGAAGTCTGATAGGCCGGGCCAATCCCTCAATAAATCTCTGAACCCTCTCCCGATCAGTGGGAAGTATCATTAGAGCATGTCGGGCTAGAGTGATGAACCTGGTCTCGTACTGAGTGACTGACATGGATCCCTGCTGGAGACGCTCAAACTGCCTCCGAAGGTCCTCCCTCTGAGTAATGGGAAGGAACTTCCCCAAAATTACCTCTGGGAGCTGAGTCCAAGTCAAAGGTGTAGATCCAGTTGGTCTGGCTAACAAATAGTCTCTCCACCAACTCTTGGCTGTGCCAGATAACCGAAAAGTAGCAAAGTCAACTCCGTTGGACTCCACTATGTCCATGTTCCGAAGAACCTCATGGCAGCAGTCCAAATAATCCTGGGGGTCCTCTGATGGTGAAACAGTAAAAGTAGAAGTGAATAACTTAGTGAACCTGTCTAGTCTCCACAAAGCATTTGCTGACATAGCTGCTCCCTCTGCTATCGGTGCTGCAATACCCGGTTGAGCTACTCCGGCTGGCTGAGGTGCCGGATTCTGAAACCGTGTAGCAAGCTGCTCTAGCGCGTGGGTGGCAGGAGTCTAGGCACCTTCCCTAGCCTGAGAGACGACTGGTGCAACAGGAAGAAGACCCGCTTATGCTACACTTTCCATGAGTCCGACTAGACGGACAAGAGCGTCCTGAAGCACTGGGTAGCTATGAACCCCTCTGGGGCCTGAGCTGGTCCAACTGGGACTGCCGGAACTGGGACCTCCTCATTAGAATCAACCTGAGGGTCCTCCACTGGGGCTGCTGCTCTAGGCTGAGCCCGGCCCCGGCCCCGGCCTCGATCTCGACCCCTCGTAGGAGCTGTAGCAGGAGTGTCAGACTGCTGGGCGAAAGTAAGGGAAGAACGCGTCCTCGCCATCTGCGATAGAATAGAATAGAAACTTAATCAGTACTCAAAATTCTTGTCGCACGACAGAGATATAAAGAAATGTGGAGTCATCCTAACTTTGCAGCCTCTGGGGGATAAATACAGACGTCTCCGTACCGATCCCTCAGACTCTACCAAGTTTTCCGTGAGTTGTGAGACCTATGTAACCTAGTGCTCTGATACCAACTTGTCACGCCCCGAAATCCCACCATCGGGTCGTAATGGCGTCTAACATTGAACACGCTAGACAAGCCAACGTGTACAATTAAACTAGCATGAAAACATCGATTTAACAGAATAAGCTAAAAACAGTTCACAACTAAACTGCGGAAATAAATATTGTTTCAAGGCTAAGTAAAGACAATCATAACACAACGTCGCATAAACTCCCAAAACCCGGAGTCACAAACTCACGAACTGTCTATAAGAGTGCTAAATACAAGTCAGAAAGGAAATACATGACTGTAGACAGAAGCGAAATCATAGGGATGGGAGAGACACCAAGGCCCACGAACGCCAGCGGGTATACCTTGAAGCCTCTAGGATAAGCTGGAAGACACTCCCACTAATGATGTCCTCCAGGTCCGGCTGCGTAATCTGCACAACATAAAGAAGTTCAAGTGTAGTATCAGTACAACCGACCCCATATACTGGTAAGTGGCTAGCCTAACCTCGGCGAAGTAGTGACAAGGCTAGAACCAGAATAACAAATAAATTGTGCAGTTCGAATATATATATATATATATATATATATATATATATATATATACACACACACACAACGGAAAAGAAATACAGGAAGTAATCAATCAATCAAGGAAAGGGAACATGCTTTGGGGATATAACAGTTTCATATAAGAAATCTTAAATAAATAAAGGGACAACAAAGCCAGAATATCAATAATGATCAAAAATCCCAAACTTGCACGGCATCACCCTTCGTGCTTTTACTCTTGTCCTCACTATGCAATGTATAATATAATCAATGTAAATCACATCACGGCATCACCCTTAGTGCTTTTACTCTCTTTCCTCACAGTGTAATCAATGAACGGAATGGTACATCATACGGCACGACATCACCCTTCGCACTTTACACTCTTTCCTCACCATATCAAACAATGCGCGGCATCACCCTTCGTGCTTTAACACTCTTCCTCACGATAGTAAACAGTGCATGGCATCACCCTTCGTGCTTTAACAATCTTCCTCATCCAAACAGCAATCACAAACAAGGGCAAGGGAGTAAATAAAATGGAAATAGAAATCCCGGGAAGGGAACAATAACAGTAATCTCAACATCCCAGCAAGGGAGACAACATCTAAAGCAACAATGACCCTACAAGGGTATATTTTAGTAACTCTTTCTCTTTATTTCACTTTCGTTTCATAATTTACTCTATTACTTGAGCCAATGCTCCAAAGGATTCAACTATCTCATATATCTTCTCTATTCGTGTTACAATTTGAGCCAATGCTCCAAAGGATTCAATTATTTCATATATCTTCACCATTCGTGCTACAATTTGAACCAATGCTCCAAAGGAGTTTAAAGATCACAATTCCCTTCACATGCTTTTTGCAACATATAGAAATCATCAATTAAACGTGGAAGTTACAAAAAAAATAAGAATATTCGCAATATAAGGACTCACGGTCATGCTAGACACCAATGTATAGATACTCGTCACCATGCCTATACATCATATTTGAAAATTAGCAAGGAGCAAATAATACTCAACTCCTATTCCCTCACGCTAAGGTTAGACCAAACACTTACCTTGGGTCCAAAGTATAGAAATCAACCCTCTAACACCTCCTTTCCTTTAGAATTCAACTCCGGAATGGTATTATCTAGACATAACCAACTCAAGTATATCAATAAGGATTCAATGATTCAATTACATAGCCTAATTACCCATTTCCATGCATTCTTCCAAAATAACAAAATTCGACCCCGGGCCCGCTCGCTCGAATTCCTATACTTTTCGAAGGGAACACACCCAAAGCCTAAGGATCATTAATATACGATTCTTACTTGATTTCATGGAAAATTCACAAAAAATTCTCAAATGATCACAAGTTCTAGGTTACTACCCAAATTCTTGAATTTTTGCACTAATTTATGTAGTTAATTAAGCTAGAATCCATGCATGAAGCTAATTTTTGAGTAGAGTTCACTTACCTTAGAAGAGCAGGTCGTTATTCCTTAAAAATGGATGAAAATCCCCCGAGGAAGAAGAAGGAAATGAGAAAAATGGGTTTAAAACCCGTATATAAAGCACACTGCCTGAACAGTGATTCCGCTTCTGCGGCTCTAGGGACTGCACCTGTGAGAAAAATCTTGCACCTGCGGTCTCGCACCTGCATGAAAAATCTTGCACCGGCGGTCTCGCACCTGCGAGAAAAATCTCGCACCTGCGGAAATGGGCTGGGGAACCTGGGCCCGCACCTGCGGAGTGAGACCGCACCTGCGGCTCCGCTCCTATGGAATATTTCTTTCACTTGCGATGATTGGCCAGGCCATAGGGTGATCGCACCTACGATGCTGGGGACCGCAGGAGCGGTCCCGCACCTGCGACTGGGCAACCGCACATGCGGTCACACCAGAACAGGTGCACCAATAGCTATGTTTGCTGGTTTTTAGCCCCGTTAAGTGCCCAGAAGGCACCTGGGCCCACCCGAGCCCTAGTCCAAATATACCAACGATCCCAAATCATAATACGAACTCGCTCGAGCCTTTGGAACACCCAAAACAACGCTAAAACTCAAAATCACACCCCCAAACCCAAAGAACCAAACTTAGGAACTTTAAGTTTTCTAGACTTCGCTAACAAATTTTGCAAATAACTCACACAACATCCTACGAACTTAACCGCGCGATCAAATCGCCAAAATAACATAAAAAACAACGAATCAAACCTCAAAATCACTAGTTTTTCTTCAAACCTCATAAACTTTCAAATTTAGAGTTTTAAGTCCGAAACACGTCAAACGACGTCCAATTTCAACCAAAATTCACAGAAATATCTTAAACCACATATAAGACCTGTACCGGGCACTGGAACCAAAATACGTGCCCGATACCAACATATTCTAACCAATATTCATTTCACTTTCCTTTATAAATTTTAGAAAATAATTTTTACTCAAAAATTTATTTCTCGGGCTTGGGACCTCGGAATTTGATTTCGGACATATGCCCAAATCCCATATTTTCCTACGGACCCTCCGGGACCGTCAAATCACAAGCCTGGGTCCGTTTACCCAAAATGTTGACCGGAGTCAAATTTACTCATTTTAATATCAAATCTTAGCATTTTTCACAGAATTCCATATTTAAGCTTTCTATCTGCGCGACCAGACTGCGCACGCAAATCGAAGTAACCCTAAATGAGGTTTCTAAGGCCTCAGAAGCACGAAATGGGAGAGAAAACAGGTGATGACCCCCTTTGGGTCGTCACACCTCCATTCCGCATCCGCCCTTTCCATTAACCAAGGCGACCCTTCAATCCTTCCAAGGCTTTGTTAAAACCCCCTTCTTCTTCGTTTCACTCCTCATTCTCATCTAGAAAACCCTTTCACCATGGAAAAAATAAATCCTTCCTCTTCTACTGCAACCAGACGTAATAGAACATTTCAAAAACCTCTCAACCATGAAGAACCTGTAGACCTGGAGTCATCCATCGACTCATATTTTCTCAAAACAGACAATGAAAGCAGTGAATCTTCAAAAAATCTTCCCATTAGACAAAACAAAAAAAAAAAGAAGGAAAAAGCTCATGGAGCAAACCCCCAAAAATTCTGCATGCAAGAAAGGAAAGGTAGAGAGCACAAAATTCAGACCAGAGGACAAATTGATCGTCTATGGACCTAGTGAAAAAGCAAGGTTTGAGTCCTACTAGTCAAAATCTATGGCTTATGGACGCTCGGTAAGTCTTTCTCTTATGAAAAATCTGCACTGTGATATAACAGCTATATTTGATTTTCAACATCTTTCTTCTCTGTTTGATACTGTTGGGAACTCTGTTTATGAAGAACCAGTGAGAATGTTCTATATAAATCTGTTTGTGAATGATAAAGACGATTTTGAATCCATGGTTTTAGGAACTCGAATTGTTCTGGACTTATCAATTTGAAAATATTTTCTCTGCTAAGTTTAGTGGGTTTGATGTCTTTGTGAAAAATTCTTGGCCAAAATATTTTGAAGTCTTTTTTGAAGAAGCAAAAGCCTTTCTGTCTGATAACCCTCCTGATATTCGTCCCAAGAATCTAAAGTTTAAACACCGTGTTTTGGCCCACATGATTCCCACTACTTTATGTTACACCCTATGTTTTTGTAAGTAGAAGTACACGATATGTAAATTAATATACAATCGAAAATGAGATATTACGTCCCGCAGTATTATATTAAGATGATGTTACGCCTTGCATTACTACATTACAATGATGTTACGCTTCGCAGTATTAAACTATGACGATGTTGCACCCTGTAGTATTGTACTTTGAATTTGTCGTAAGGTAATTGACATTAGTCCACGGAAAAGATTATTTGGAGATTAGAAGGATTATGCTATTTTAAACAAGTGATGGGTAAATTCGTGAAGGTGAGAGGGGAAGCAAGTCAAAGGAAATGAATTTTCGTCCAAGTTTGGTATATTGGGATAAAATTCGGGTCGAGCGTTAATACCCGATATTTATAAACTAGTACCATACAAGGTACCATATGACCATGATAGTAGGATGTATAAAGTGTATTAAAAACAAGTAGAATTTTAGGTAATTTGAGATAATTCTTAATTATGCGAGTAATTAGTTAATTACTGGATAACGAGACATTACCTAGTTACCTAATAAGTGGATGAAGACTAAAATCCCCCCACCCCATGTGGAAGCAAGCCAATTTCCAAAAGATGACTCTTAGTCACCTTTAATTAGGTGGAAACATACCTTAATAAATTCAAGACACCTCATTTCTCTATGTTTTGTATACAAATTACTACAATTAAGACAATTAGTCATTCCTACAATCTGCCATTCTTACAATAAGAAACATTAGCCATGAATTGATAGTTAAGAATCAATACAAAACGTTAGCTATTCTTAAGGTTTTCAACAAAAACGTGAATTCTTGCAACTAAAAGAAATCCAACGAGAATTGTTAGCAACGTAAAATTTTGCGGTTCTAAAGGAGTATGGTGCAATATTTTCCAAGAAAATTATACGGATTTTCCCTACTCCAGGTATGTTAAGGCTATCCCTTCTTTCTTTTTGGCGTGATCTATACGACACGAATGAAACGAGCAAATGCACAAAATTTCACAAATGAATCTATTCATAGAGGTATTAAAGATGTCTATGT
Organism: Nicotiana knightiana; assembly: GCA_005239525.1. Classification (NCBI taxonomy): domain Eukaryota; kingdom Viridiplantae; phylum Streptophyta; class Magnoliopsida; order Solanales; family Solanaceae; genus Nicotiana; species Nicotiana knightiana. The sequence goes on from ML389226.1 coordinate 40,380, forward strand.
TCTTGAATTTTCATATGCTCATTTTTCATTTTTATATTTTTTTAATCATATCTTCAATGGCCCTAGATAGTTAATAGATGTACCAGAAGTAAGACTTTCCAAAACTGTATGTTCGAAGTGTATTGATAGGCTTTGCGAAAAGACTTTGAACCTTACTGATACATCTCTTAAACCATGGTATCCACAAAATTGAGTTAAACTGGAAATGTCGTTTGACTGCCGTTCATAGGTCTCAAAAAATATGTAAGTTGATAGAGTTTATTTCATGATATTAATTAGAGGCATAATGGTCTTATGACGTACCAAGAGATTTTATTAACTTATTTCATATGCATTTCATTCATATACATGCACAATGACCCATGACCAGATGACGTTATATACACGTATATATATATGTAAATATATGTATACAAAATATGGGAAAAGGTTACAGCGTTATATACGCACCACCACCTAATCAACTGGTATACGTTGATGATTTTGCCCATAGTGGCCGAGATGATATGATGGGATGCCCTCAGAGGCCTGATGAAGTTATGAAACATGTACCTATGCACGACATAACATTCATACGTATATGCATGACACTATAATTATTTTACGATTCACGGAGTTATCCAGACTTACAGGTTGACTCATTTACTCTATATTTCTTATATGTCTGTTATGTGCTTATTTATGTGCCTTACATACTCGGTACATTATTCGCACTGACGTCCATTTTGCCTGGGGACGCTACGTTTCATGCCCGCAGGTCCCGATAGACAGGTCGAGAGCCCTCCGAGTAGTCTATCAACTCAGCGAAAGATGTTGATGCGCTCCATTTGCTTCGGAGTTTCTTGTTTTGTTAGTATGATTTAGACATGTATTGTTTGGTATGGCAGGACTCTGTCCTAACCTTTATGAAAATTATGTATTCTTAGAGGCTTATAGACATATGTCATGTACGTAAAAGATTGTATGGCCTTGTCGTCCTATGTTCAATATATGAGTGGTTATTTTGATCTTATAGGCATGTATGTCATATGCATAAGTTGGTATCACATGTTGTATTCTTCTTATCTCAAGGCAGCCTTCCGGCTCAGTTATCTATGATAGCATGACATGAAAAGATATGTTATGTTAGTATTCGGTTGAGTAAGGTACCGAGTGCCCGTCGCGGCCCATCAGTTTGGGTCGTGACACTTTACTTCCCAAAACTGGGTCCCTTAGCACTTTATCCACTAGAGATGTTTTTGTCCTTTAGTGTCTTGTTAATAATAAAAGATTGGACTGGTTTGTGAGGATTCGCCAATACATGCTTGAACGTAATGGACATATCTTCTTCTGCTGCTTGTTTACCATATGGTCTCCTTATCTCACACATTCTTTAAGTTATGAAGGTAGACTTGGAACCTTTCACACCCAAGCATATTACCAACACTTACGATAAGACAACATTCTCAATGACGGGGTACACTTTGGGTGATGATGGATGGGTTACGCGCGCCAAAGTTGAAAGCATTCGAGTGCCAGTTGAAGCTCAAATTGAATAAGAATCTCAGTCGACAGCCTCTCAAAATCTTCAGCAGATTCAGCAATATCTAGATAGGGTAAAACTACTACCCGTTGAGATGAAGGAGCATGTGGACAAGATCAAGGAAGTCACTAAATCGACAAGTACAAATATGGCCAAACTTAGGATGGATATGGGAGCCACACGGAGGCAAGGAACTAGGGCATTCAATTCCATGAGTGAATAGATGGATAAGCTTGCCAAAGATGTAGAAAATTCCTATGACTCCTTCTGCACCAAAGTGATCAACACCCTCAAGTATTTCCTGGGAAGAAGCTAATGCATATTTGTGTGATGATGATGTTAAAAACTTTTTTTTCTATCCTTTGCTCTTGCTTGCTTGCTGTTGGTTTTAAAAACTTGTTTTTTATTGGGTCTGTATGAACTATGCCTCTACTGAACGCATTACTTTTGCTTCCCTAACTAGCTTGTTATTATGTATATTACTTCCTATATTACTCGTCTTGTTTGTTTACTTTCCATTTTGATTGACGTCAAAGGGGGAGAACAGTAGAGAAGTAAAGCATCAACTCAGGGGGAGACCATTAACTCAGGGAGAGACAACATCAACTAAGGGGGAGAAAATGATAAGTACAAACACAGGGGAGCATGCATAACAAAAGGGAAGTCTACACGGTTTATACTTATTTAAATTTATTCTCTGTTTACTCTCTCTTTATTGTCATCATAAAAAATGGGGAGATTGTTAAATCTAAATCTAAGTTTCAATGATGACAACCTATTTACATTAATTGCAGAAATCAAGGTATTAACAAAAGGAAAGAAAGTTGTCAAGAAGCTGATGATGTCCAAACCAAAGGAGATATGCTGAATAAAATGAGCTGATGATGTTTGAACCAAAGGAGATAATGCTGAATCAAAGGACAAGAAAAAGGAAACCAAATCTGCCATATCTTCTCAGTTTGAATCAAATGAGATCAAGACTATCAAACAAGGAAATATATAATGTAAAGATCAGAATATCCGACATCTTCAATCAGCAAAGTTGAAGGCTCAAATCTCTCCACAATATAACGACGTGACAAGGAAAGTCATGAACAAATCCAACCCTTCCCAAGAGCAGGATTCGAGAGGCACCCCTTGGGTCAAATCCCTTTGAAGATCCTGTGCCTCAAACAAAGTCAAATTGCTACGGCTCTCAAACTCTCCTATAAGAAGTTTGCTCAGATCATATGGAAGTCTTGCACAACTAAAAACATTGTCTTCTAAATCTCTCTACTTCTTAGCATAAACACTGTATTCCTCAGTTTACCAATGTCATAAAAAAAGGAAGAGTTAGAATGCAAAAGAGAGTTGTGTCATAATTCAAGATACATTGTTGCTACACTTCTTTGGTGGTGAACAAGTTAAAATCATCATTGTTGTAGTTACTTTAAATATCTAAGGGAACCCTTTTTACCCAAGGGAAACTGGATATAAGTACCACACCGGTACCGAACCAGTATAAAAATTGTTGTGTGTTGTTTTCCTTTCTTTGTTTATTGTTGTTCGCATTCTGCATGAAATCTAGTCAACTAAACTCGTCCTTAGTCAATTAATTTTTAATAGACCACAATTCACCCCCCTGTTGTACTAGTTTGAAGACTTGGGAAGCTTAAATACTTTAGCTACTGGCAAACTGGAAGGCCGACAGACTTGAAAACTTCAACTTGAAGACTTGGTCTCCTTATATAAGACTATAACCATCCCATACGAATGTCTTTCCTATGGAGGCTTTCCTTCATTGAATCATCAATATCTGATAAGGCACGGATCTTAATAAAAAAATATATTTAAGTCCGATTTTCAAGTGCCAATCAAGTGGATTATATTCGAACAATGCTGTGGGTGACATATAACTGATGTGACTGAACTTAGAATAAAACTCTAAGCTGCCTACGTACTTCAGTAAAAAGGATCAAGTCATATCGTAGTTCAGAATGAATGAGTTTTTTTATTTCCTAACTTTTGCCTAGCCGACCTCCTCGTGGTTTTCAACCTAGCGGACTTTTTTGTGTCCTAACTTTTGTCTAGGCCGCCTCTTTCGAGGTCTTCAACCTAGTGAATTTTATCGTGCACAGTTTATACTCTTGCGGGCCAGAAGTAACATCTAATTTATGTTCTTTCACTAAGGAACGTCATAACTTGCAGTTTAAGCTTGTATTTTGAGGAGCTTTGTAACTTGAAGATTTTGCTCAAATTTTAAAAGTTTTACTACTTAAATTTTCCAGCATAAGCTTGTGCGTCCAGTATCATAGTTACTTTTAAGGATAGTACTTCTTCAAGAATTTTCCATTAATAGGATCGACCCTCAAGCCTTCTGCATCAACCAACTTGTAAGACCCACTTCAATAAGCTTCCCGGAAAATATATGGTCCATCTTGTTTTAAAGTGAACTTTCCCCCCAGATTTATGGGTAGTGATAATGGGTCTTCATAAGACAAGGAATTGATCTCCTAATTGAAAGGATCGTGGGCGAGCTATTTTATTCAAGGTGCGAGACAATCGAGCTCGAGAATATCCAATACTCTGTTGAGCTTCCAACCTATTCTCATCAAGAGCCGCCAACTCTGCTTGTCGAAGTCAAGCATTTTCTTTATCGGTGATCCTTTCCTGAATAGCAAGCCGCAAGGAAGGAATTTGACGCTGGAGTCGCAAAATGACTTTAACTCCATAGACAAGTAAATAAGGGATTGCTTGTGTTGGTGTGCAGCGAGCTGTTCTGTACGCCCATAGAGATTCTTCTATATGATCATGCCAATATAATTTTGATTTAGAGATGATCATCTTCAACAAGCTGCATAAAGTCTTATTGAATGCCTCAACTAGACCACTGGCGGCAACATAATACATAAAAGAGTTATGCTTCGTGAAACCAAAGAGCGCAAATATTGTTCATAAATGTAACGACTCGACCGGTCTTTTCATGAGATTTACCCTATTTTCCCCATTTCTGCTTTATCATATTTTTCTTAGCCTGTTTATGTTGTGTTAGGTCAGTTGGTTTGGGTCCGGAGTGATCATGGTGAGAATTGAGGCATTTAGTCTCCTAAAGTAGCCTAATAGTTGAAAAAGTCAACTAAGAGTTGATTTATTGGTGAACGACCTCGAAATGCGGATTTCATGAATCGGATAGCTTCATTAGGTGATTTGGAACTTAGGAGTGTGTTTGGAATGATGTTTTGATGTCCGGTGTAGAATTAGGCTTGAATTGGCGAAAGTTAGTTTTTGGCGATTTCCGATCGGCAGTGGAAAATAGGCTATCAAAGTCGGAATGGGATTCCAGAAGTTGGATCAGGTCCGTAATGTCATATTGGGTATGTGTTCAAAATTTCAGGTCAATCGGAGGTGTTTTGGTTGGTTTCGACATCGTTGGCGAAATTTGGAAGTTTCAAAGTTCATAAGCTTGAATTTGATGTAATTTTGGTGTTTTCATGTTGATTTTGGTGTTTCAAAGGCTCGACTAAGTTTGAATAATTCTATGAGGTGTGTTGGTATGTTTGGTTGGGGCTCCGAGGGGCTCGGGATTGATTTCGGATGGTTGGCGGAGTTTTGAACTTGGAAAATTGCAGCAAAATGGCTGCTGGTGTAAGTTTTCGGTGTTGGCCGCATCTGCGGATGGGTAGCTGTAGGTGCGGCATCGCAGGTGCGAAGGGAGGCTAGGCAGGAGGAGTCTGCAGGTGCGAAGAGTTGGCCGCACCAGCGAAGCCGCATGTGCGGAGAAGAGGTCGCAGGTGCGAGAATTGGTCCGTTAGTGGGATTTCGCATGTGCGCAGATGCGATTAAGGGTCCGCAGGTGCGGAGTTGCTGGGCAGAACAATATAAAAGAAGCTTTCGTGAAATTTTAGTTATTTCACCATTGTTGCATGCGGTTGGAGCTCATTTGAAGGCAATTTGAAGAGAGAATTCGTGGGTCTTCAATGGAGGTAAGTTCTCGGGTTATTAAAGTCGTTTCTATTCTATTTTGTTCGGATCAGGCTTGTAAATTGAAGGATTAAAGTAGAAAAAGATTGGGAAAAATGGGTGGAGGATTGGAAAATTCTTTTGGCAATTTAGGTAGGCAATTGTAGTCCGATTGTGGTATTTTTGGTATGTGTAGAATCGTGGGAGGTCAAGGTTTCTAGTGATGTAAATTTTATCGAATTCCAAGACGTGGGCCCAGGGATCAAATTTGTCCGAATTTTGAGATTTTTGTATAAATTGATAGTTTTCGATTGGGTTGTGTTCCTTTAGTGTATATTAATGATATTAAACTGGTTTTGGTTAGATTTGGAGCAATCAGGAGCCAATTTGAGGGCCAAGAGCATAGCGGACTAGTATTGTGGCCCGTTAGAGGTAAGTAATGGTTATATATCTTGTCCTGAGGGTATGAAACCCCGAACTTCATATTTCTCACTGATTTTAGAATGATGCACATGTCGGATGACGAGTATGTGACGCACACTGATTTTTGGATTGGACTTGGTCCTCTCCGCGACAACTAATGATTTGCTTATTTTACTCAAAACCTTATGTTAAATTATGTTCTAAAGATTATTGCAATATTTGGGCTATAACCATGTTTGGGGCCTCGTGCCGACCTGTTTAGACCCCTTGGGGGCTTTTTACTGTTGTTTTCCTCACTGTTTATTGATGATTTCACTCGGTCACATTGTGCTTACTATTTTCGAAACTTAGCCTGATTGACACTACTTTGAGATTTAGAAAAGATGTTTTGGGTCGAGTACCCCATTTTACTGATTCGCGCGAGGGGCTTTTGAGAGGTTCTACTAAGTGAGGCCAACGACCTGATTGTGAGGATATGATACGCCATGAGGTGGCCTGATATTAGCGCTTGGGCTGAAGGAGCCCCTCCGGAGTTTGTACACACCCCCAGTGAGCGCATGTACCTATTGAGTGCTGAGTGCTGAGTGCCGAGTGGTGATGAGTGATTGGGAAGCATGAGTGACCGTGAGGTTGCTCGAGAGGCTGATACTGAGTGGCTGTGAGGTGCTGGGTGATGCTCTGCCCGAGGGGCGATTTATGATTCATGTTTTTCCCGAGGGGCTACTTATGATTTATTTCATTTTCATACTAAATCTTTTGGTTTGAAATTGTTGAAAATGTACATTTTTCAAAGGATATTTCTGAAGTTGGTTTTAAGGCACGATGATTTCATATATCTATGTATATACTATTGGAAAGAAAGGCTGTGCATATTGTGAATTGATGATATTTATTTTTATGTGTTTCTTTTATACTTGATTTATTTTCATTACTACTGAGTTGGCGTACTCACATTACTCCCTGCACCCCTGTGTGCAGATACCGAGCAATAGCTATCTATTGCGTGCAGAGCCGGAGTGCGGGATATAGAGGTAGCTGTTCAGCGTCCGTAAAATCTCTGTTTTCCCTTCTTATTGTATCTAGTTATTTATTCGTAGGTTTTGTATTATGATAGTATACCTTTTTAGCTTATCTCTATTAGATGTTCATGACATCTTGGCTCCGGGTTTTGGGGTTGGTTGAACTGTTTATTGGCTTAATGTATTCAGTAAACTCTGTATATTTTATGAAATGCTTGAATTTGGTTGGGATTTTGAAAGAAACTGTAAATATGTGATTGTTGGTAGCCTAGTTCCACGATAGGCACCATCACGACCTGTTTAGGATTTGGGGTCGTGACAGTTTGGTATCAGAGCCTAGGTTACATAGGACTCAACGATCATGAGTAGGTTTAGTAGAGTCTTGCGGATCGGTACAAAGACATTTGTACTTATCTTTGAGAGGCTGCAGAACTCTTAGGAAACATTTCTATCTTTCTTGAACTCTTTCGTGCTAATCTATTGATTCTTGAAATCTAAACTCATGTTGTTTCATTCTCTCACAGAAGGTGAGGACACGTAATACCGATCAGGGTGACCAGACACCAGCTAGACCAGCGAGAGGTCGAGGCCGCAGACGAGGTTGTGGTAGAGGTAGGGGGCCAGCCCGCGCAACAGCCGGGATAGAACCACAGGACCCCCCTATCGTTCAGGATCAGGTTCCCGCCGATGGTGTTCCAGCGGGACAGGATCAGGCACCGACAATGCCTATTGTTATTCCGGGTCTTCAGGAGACTCTGTCCCAGATATTGACAGTGTGCACCAGTTTGGCTCAGGCAGTCTCCATGTCTTCTTCTGCCACCACAGCTCAGGCCAGGGAAGGCAATCAGACTCCAGCTGCCCGGACACCTGAGCAGGCTGTACAGGGTATTCAGGCATCGGGAGCAGCCCCAGCTCACCCGGTTGCTCCGGTCCAGGATTATGTGGTCCCTGCTATGCCTGAGGACGAGCAATGCAAGTTGGAGAGGTTCAGCAGACTTCAGCCTCCGACTTTCATCGGTACAGAGGACGAGGATGCCTATGGGTTTCTAGATAAGTGCCAGAGGATACTACATACTACGGGTATTTTGGAGACCAGTGGGGTCTCATTTGTTACATTTCAGTTTGCGGGTGCTACCTTTACTTGGTGGGAGTCATTTGAGAGGCGTAGGCCGGTTGGTTAAACACCTCTCACCTGGCAGCAGTTCTCCACGATCTTTTTGGAGAAGTATGTTCCTCAGTCCTACAGAGAGGAGCAACGCAGGCAGTTTGAGCAGCTGCGCCAGGTAGAGTTATCAGTTACTCAATACGAGATGAGGTTTTCCGAGTTGGCTAGGCATGCTTCTGAGATTGTCCTTACTGATAGGGAGAAGGTGAGGAGGTTTGTAGATGGTATTACTTATCAGCTCTGACTATTTATGACTCGTGAGAGAGTATCAGGTGCTTCATTCGAGAAGGGTTGACATAGCTCAATATATTGAGTCGGTTCACCGCCAGGAGCGGGAGGAGAGAGAGGCTAAGAGGCCTCGTGGATCAGGCATTTCTAATGGTGCTCCCTTCACGGGGCAGTTTCAGCAGGGTAGGGGCCGTTCATTCAGGCCTCCTCAGTCAGACCGCCCAACGTATAGTGGTGCATCTTCGGGGCATGGTCCCCGTGGTTCTCAGCCAGGCCGTACTTCATTTGGTGCCCTCCCAGCTCAAAGTGCAGCTCGAGCACCACCAGTTGAGAGTTCTCCTATGCATGAGTCTTCCAGTGGCCATTCTGGTGCCCGGGGTTTCTATCAGCCCTCGCCTCCAACTCCAGGGAGTTGTTTTGAGTGTGGAGAGTTTGGGAACATATGGAGGCACTGTCCCCTTCGTCCCGGTGGTTCTTCTCAGCAGAGGGGCCAACCCTCGACTTTAGCTCCAGTTACTTCACCACCCGCCCAGGCAGCCAGGTGTAATGACCCGGCCGGTCATTTTGCGTTATCGGACCCCGTTCCTCTAAATGAAACATCCCATAGCGGCATTTTATGATTTATGACTTGCGGGGACTGGTGGTCCGAAATTCGGAGGTGTTTAGAGTGCAATAGGAACAATTGGTTCCTTAAGGTTGGCCTTTAAGGCCAAGTTTGACTTCGGTCAACATTTTGGGTAAACGACCTCGGAATGGAGTTTTGTCGGTTTCGGAAGCTTCGTGTGATGATTTCAGACCTGGGCGTATGTTCGGATTGGGATTCTGATGACCCGGGGGCATTTCGGCGCCCAATATTGAAATAAGAAGTTCCTTAAGTTCATATTTTGGTTTGGGACGTGTTTTTCTGTTATCGAGGTCCGAACTGAATTCCTAGGCTGGGAATAGTTTCGTTATGTTAATTATGGCCTGCCTGCAAAAATTTGGTGTCATTCCGAGTTGTATAGGTCAGTTCGGCGCGTTGTGAGCGAAGTCTAGAAAACTTAAAGTTTCTAAGTTTGGTTGTTGGGGGTTTGGGGGTGTGATTTCGAGTTTTAGCATTGTTTTGGGTGTTAGGAAGGCTCGAATGAGTCTGTATCATGATTTGGGACTCGTTGGTATATTTGGACTAGGGCTCGGCTGGGCCCAGGTGCCTCCCGGGCACCTAACGGGGATAAATAAAACCCAGCAAAAACATAGCTGCTGGTGCACCTATTCTGGTGTGACCGCAGGTGCGGTTGCCTAGTCGCAGGTGCGGGACCGCTCCTGTGGTCCCCAGCATCGCAGGTGCGATCCCCCAGTGGCCTGGCCAATTATCGCAGGTGCAGACAATATTCCGCAGGAGCGAAGCCGCAGGTGCGGTCTCCACTCCGCAGGTGCGGGCCCAGGCTCCCCAGTTCATTTCCGCAGGTGCGAGATTTCTCTCGCAGGTGCGAGACTGCAGGTGCAGTCCCCGAGCTGCAGGTGCGAAATCACTGTCCAGGCAGTGTGTTTTATATACGGGTTTAAACTCATTTTTCTCATTTCTTTCTTCTTCCTTGGGTGATTTCCTCCATTGTCAAGGGCTAATGACCTGGTCTTCTAAGATAAGTAAAGTTTACTCAAAAATTAGCTTCATGCATGGATTTATAGCTTAATTAACAACATATATTAGTGCAAAAATCAAGAATTTGGGTAGTAACCTAGATCTTTTGATAACTCGAGTATTTTTCTGTGAATTGGCTATGAAATCAAGTAAGAATCGGATACTAATGATCCTTAGGCTTTGGGTGAGTGTTCTCTTCGAGAATTATTGGAATCCGAGCGTGCGGGCCCGGAGTTGGATTTTGGGAATTTCACAAGAATGTTGAATTATGGAAAAGTTAGGATAATTTCCCTGTTTTTAGCATGCATTGATTTTATTATACCGTATTTGGCTAGTTGTGAGTCCTCGGGTGTAGAGTTCGGAGATTCGGGCGCATCCTTGGTCCGAGGGGTAGATTCTACACGAGGTGAGTCTCCTTTCTAACCTTGTAAGGGGGAATTTTCCCCCTAGGTGATTTAAACGCTATATGTGATAATTTGTGGGGGCTACGCACGTACAAAGTGACGAGAGTCCGTATGTAGCAACTATTCATATTATGTTCGGGTAGTTAGGCTCACATCATGCGTGCTGAATTTACATTTCATATTGTTTACATTCCTGAAGTTATGAAATTTCAGAAAAACTTGTAAGAAATTTGATTATGGAAAGGCATTCTCTTTAAAAAAGGAATAATGCATGTGCATGTGACCGCTTCGCAAATTGTATTCCGCGAGCGAATTGTGATTTTCCCCATTCTTTTGAGAGGGGCACTTTTGGGACGGGCCGATCGATCCTTCGGCAGTGCGCAGAGATATTGAGAGATACACCTTTGGGCCAGGCTGGTCGATCCCTCGGCAGTGCATGGAGGGATTGAGAGACGCACTTTTGGGATGGGCCGATCGATCCTTCGGTAGTGCATAAAGAGGTTGAGAGATGCACTTTTTGGACGGGCCGATCGATCATTCGGTAGTGCATAGAGAGCTTGTGAGGTGCACTTTTGGGACGGGCCGATGATCCTTCGGCAGTGCACGAACGTGACTATCCTGTGACTCCGGCCGATTGTCCTCACCCTGCATGCGTATGTTTTATTTGTTATTAAATTTCATGAAATTGATCTGACAGATATTTGGGAAAAAAGTGAAGTGGTAATTGTTTTATTTATCCTCAGTATTCTTCCTGGATTTCAATATCTTACATATATATATATATATATATATATATATAATTGTTGCTTCACTGCCTTACTTGCCTACCATTTTTATTACATTATGTTCATTTATACTATTGGACCTTAGTGAGTGTCATGTCGACCTCTCGTCACTACCTCTTCGAGGTTAGGCGGGATACTCACTGGGTACATATATATATTTATGTACTTATGCTGCACTTCTGTACTTAACTGTACAGGTTCTGGGGCTGGTGTTTCTAGTTATCCGACCGGAGCTTGACAGATTCTGGACCTGACTCCACGGTGAGCTGCCTCCCCTGGAGATTCCCAACTATGCTATGGAGTTATCTCTTGTTTATTCCTGTCTATGTCCTTTCAGACAGTAGTACCTCTTGTATCTTCTTTTGTATATTCTACTAGTTGCCGTTTGACTTATGACACTAGTTCCTGGCACACACTTAGTAGATTCTATTTTTGGGACTGTATATATATATATATATATGTGTGTGTAATGGATCACGCTCATTTTGGTTATATGTATTTAAATTGATAAATGCTTCCGCTTCTATATTAAATAGGTTAAGTGTAAAACTTTGGGAAACATGTGGGGTTGGTATGTTAATAAGGAAAACTTCACTAATAAGTAACAGTTGGCTTGCCTAATCCCGGTGTTGGGTGCCATGACGACCCGCGTGGGATTTTGGGTCGTGACAACGTGGTATCAGAGCTCTAGGTTCACATAAGTCTCACGAGTCACGAGCGAACCCAGTAGAGTCTTGCGGATCGGTATAGAGACGCCTCTACTTATCTTCAGGAGGCTACAGGGTGTTAGGAAACCTATACTTGTTCTAATTCTATCGTGCAGTCGATGATTTACTAAATTCATTCTTCTATTCTCTCACAGATGGTGAGGACGCGTGCATGTCATGTTCTTGATCCGGGAGAGGGTGCTGCCCCCGTCACTTGAGGCTGTGGTAGGGGCAGGGGTAGGGCACCTGCCCGTGGTAGGGGACGAGGGCGTCCCAGAGCTATACCGGTCCCTCCACCAGAGGACCCTATATTAGAGGAGCAGGATGAGGTGCCTCCAGCAGATCCGACACCCGTAGACTTTATGACGGCGCTAGGCTTCCAGGCAGCCATGGGCCGTATGATGAGATTCATGGATACCATGTCCCAGGCTAGTTTATTTCCATTAGATCCTGTCACTTCACAGGCGGGAGGGGGAGCCCAGACCCTTACTGCCCATGCCGTGGGGTCAACAGCAGCACTACATCCCACCCCGGGTACACTTCCCGTGGATGGTACCCAGCCTGTAGCGGCACACCAGAGCCTAGACCAGCGGTGGGTGCCGACCAACATAAGATGTTAGACAGATGGACCCGCTTGCGCCCTCAAATCTTTGGGGGTGAGCGAGGTGAGGATGCCCAGGACTTCATTGATAGGTGCAGGGATAGACTGCACAACATGGGGATCCTTGCGTCCCACGGAGTGGACTTCACTGCATTCCAGTTAGAGGGCAGAGCCCACAGGTGGTGGCAGTCTTATATTCTCAGCAGGACAGTCGATTCTCCTATTATCACTTGGGAGCAGTTCACACAGATGTTCTTGGACAGATATATTTCATACTGAGGGGTCAGTTTGAGCGGCTAGATCATGGGCATACGTCCGTGACAGATTATGAGGCCAGATTTTTAGAGCTGTCATGCCATGCTCTTATGATATTACCCACCGATGCTGAGAGAGTCCGGAGGTTCGTCACAGGGTTTCATCCAGGTATTAGATCCACCATGGCTCGAGAGGTGGAGATGGGTACCCCTTATCAGCTCGTTGTGGAGATTGCTCGTAGGATCGAGGGTTACCGGTTGCGGAGCAGGGAACATGGTCAGTAGGACAAGAGGGCTATATTCTTAAGGGATTTCAGAGGTGCCCCAGCTAGGGGCAGGGGCCAGCATAATAGTGGTCACCCTAGAAAGCCTTTATACGCAGCACCTCCACCACCTCCTCGAGGTGTTCCAGCGAGGCCTCATTTCAGTGCCATACCGGAGCGTTCCTACCGTCGTCCAGCCATTCAGAGTTCACACAGTGGTCATTCCAGTCATCAGAGATCCTCCGATCCTTATTTCAGTGTTATGCTTGAGGGCTCTCATCACCCTCCGGCCCTTCAAGGATCTGCCTCGAGGCAGCTGACTGTGCCACTTGGGCAATGTTATGAGTGTGGAGAGCCATGTCATATGAGGAAGCAGTGTCCCCAGTATCGGGCCAAGGCCGTGCTGTAGAGCTATCAGCTGATGGGTCCGGCACCAGCAGTTCGACCACTTAGAGGCGGAGGGCAGGCCGACAAGGGTCGTCCTAGAGGTGGAGGCCAGTCAGGGGGAGGTCAGGCAGCTCCTGTTCACTCTAATGAGGCTCAGATTTCAGGTGCTCCAGCCAGGTTTTATGCTATTCTGGCCAGATAAAATGCAATGGCCTCAGACGCCGTGATCACAGGTATTATCTCAGTATGTGGTAGAGAGGCTTCAGTAAAGTTTGATCCAGGATCCACTTATTCATATATTTCATCCTTATTTGCTCCTTTTCTGGATGTCTCTCGAGAGTCTTTGGGATCTCCTATATATGTGTCCACTCCTGTGGGCGACTCTGTGGTGGTAGACCGGGTGTATCGGTCTTTTGTGATCACCTTCTGTGAGTTCGAGAGCAGAGCTGACCTTTTATTGCTCGACATGGTTGATTTTGAGGTGATTCTAGGCATGGATTGGCTATCTCCTCATCATGTCGTGCTTGATTTCCATGCCAAGATAGTTACTTTAGCCATGCCTGAGTCACCTAGGCTGGAGTGGAAGGGTTCGTTAGTTAGCTCAGCTAGCCGGATTATTTCATTCCTGAAGGCTCGACATATGGTCGAGAAGGGTTTTCTAGCCTATTTTGCTTATGTGCGGGACACCACCGCCGAGTCTCCGATGATTGATTCCATGCCAGTTGTTCGAGAGTATGCTGATGTATTTCCTTCGGATCTTCCGGGCATTCCTCCGGACCGTGATATTGACTTCTGCATTGATTTAGCTCCAGGCACCCAGCCTATATCCGTTCCTCCCTATCGTATGGCTTAGAAAGAGTTGAAGGAGCAGCTTGAGGAGTTGTTATCTAAGGGGTTCATCAGACCGAGTGTGTCGCCGTGGGGTGCTCCAGTTCTATTTGTGAAAAAGAAGGATGGTTCTATGCGGATGTGTATTGACTACCGCCAGTTGAACAAGGCCACCATTAAGAACAAGTATCCTTGCCGCGCATCGAGGATTTGTTTGACTTGTTGCAGGGTGCTCATGTGTTTTCTAAGATTGATTTGAGATTAGGGTACCATCAGTTGAGGATCGGGCTTCAGATGTTTCAAAGACCGCTTTTTGTACGAGATATGGCCACTATGAGTTCTTGGTGATGTCCTTTGGGTTGACTAATTCCCCAGCAACATTCATGGACTTGATGAATAGGGTGTTCAAGCCGTATATTGATTCCTTCTTCATTTTCTTCATTGATGACAATTTTTGATTTACTCCCGTAGCCTGGGGGAGCACGAGCAGCATTTGAGAGTTGTGCTCCAGACTTTACGAGAACAGAAGCTATATGCTAAGTTCTCCAAGTGTGAGTTTTGGTTGGACTCCGTGGCATTTTTGAGGCATGTGGTATCTGGAGAGGGTATCAAGGTTGATCCTCAGAAGATCGAGGCAGTTCAGAGTTGGTCGCGTCCTACTTCAGCTACAGAGATCAGGAGCTTTTTGGGCCTAGCAGGTTATTATCGCCGATTTGTGGAGGGTTTTTCTTCTATTGCAGCTCCATTGACTAGATTGACTCAGAAGAATGCCTCGTTTCGATGCTCTGACGAGTGTAAGGCGAGCTTTCAGAAGCTCAAGACAACATTGACCTCAACGCCAGTTCTAGTATTGCCTTCCGATTCCGGGATGTACACGGTATATTGTGATGCTTCACGCGTTGGCTTGGGGTGTGTATTGATGCAGGAGGGGAGAGTTATTGCTTATGCTTCATGCCAGCTGAAGGTTCATGAGAAGAACTACCCTGTGCATGACTTGGAGTTGGCGGCGATTGTTCATGCTCTTAAGATTTGGAGGCACTATTTGTATGGAGTGTCCTGTGAGGTTTATACAGACCACCGTAGCTTGCAGCACTTGTTCAAGTAGAAGGATCTTAATTTGAGGCAGCGCATATGGCTTGAGTTGTTGAAGGGTTATGATATCACCACTCTTTATCACCCGGGCAAGGCTAATGTGATGGCAGATGCTTTGAGCAGGAAGGCTGAGAGTATGTGTAGCTTGGCTTATATTTCAGTGGAGGAGAGACCTCTAGCCTTGGACATTCAGTCCTTGGCCAATCCCCTGGTGAGATTGGATCTTTCAGAGGCTCGTCGAGTTTTGGCACATGTGGTTGCTCAGTCTTCATTATTGGGAGAGATTAAGGCCCGACAGTTCTATTATCCGTGCTTGGCAGAGCTTCAGGAGTCAGTGGTTCAGGGTAAGGCCAAGGAGGTTACTATATGCGAGGATGGTGTTCTGAGACTTCAGGGCCTCTTATGTGTTCCTAATGTTGATGGCTTGAGGGAGAGGATTCTAGAGGAGGCACACAGTTCTCGATATTCTGTTCACCCTGGTGCTACAAAGATGTATCGTGATTTGAAGCAGCATTTTTGGTGGAGGCGAATGAAGAAGGACATTGTGGAGTATGTGACTAGGTGCCTTAATTGCCAGCAGGTTAAGTATGAGCACCAGAGGCCAGGAGGCCTACTTCTGTAGATGCCCATTCTTGAGTGGAAATGGGAGCACATTGCTATGGACTTCGTGGTTGGGTTGCCTCGGACTTCGCGGAAGGTTGACGCGGTTTGGGTCATTATGGATAGATTGACCAAATCGGCGCATTTCATTCCAGTAGCTACTACTTATACATCTGAGAGGTTGGCCCAGATCTACATTCGGGAGATAGTACGATTGCATGGTGTGCCGGTGTCCATTATACCAGACCGAGGTCCTCAGTTCACCTCGCACTTCTGGAGAGCATTGCCTAGTGAGATGGGCACCCAGATAGACCTCAGCACACCATTTCACCCTCAGACTGATGGTCAGTCAGAGCGTACATTTCAGATATTGGAAGACATGCTCAGGGAATGTGTGATTGATTTCAGGGGTCAGTGGGACCAGTTCTTTCCTTTGGCCGAGTTTTCTTACAATAATAGTTATCAGTCCAGCATTGAGATGGCACCATTTGAGGCTTCGTATGATCGGCGATGTCGTTCTCCTATCGGGTGGTTTGAGCCTGGCGAGGCTAAGTTATATGGCACCGACCTGGTGAGGGATGCCTTGGAGAGAGTGAAGTTGATTCAGGAGAGGCTCCGTACAGCACAGTCCAGACAGAAGAGTTATACGGATCAGAGGGCGCGTGATTTATCATTTATGGAGGGAGATAGGGTCCTGTTGAAATTCTCGCCTATGAAGGGTATTATGAGGTTTGGGAAGAAGGGCAAGATGAGCCCAAGGTTTATAGGTCCATTCGAGGTGTTGAGGCAAGTTGGAGAGGTTGCTTATGAGCTGGTCTTGCCTCCCACTTTATCAGGAGTTCACCCAGTTTTTCACGTATCCATGCTCCGGAGGTACCATGCCGATTTCTCTCACGTGGTCGATTTCAGCACTATTCAGTTGGATGAGAGGTTGGGCTACAAGGAAGAGCCAATTGCTATTATTGATAGTTAGGACCGCCAGTTGAGGTCCAAGAAAGTTTCTATCGTAAAGGTCCAGTGGAGGGGCCAACCAGTTGATGAGGCGACCGGAAAGTCCGAGGAGGACATGCGGAGAAGATATCCACACTTATTCAGCACTTCAGGTATGATTCTAGACCCGTTCGAGGATGAACATTTGTTTAAGAGGTGGAGAATTTAACGACCCAACCAGTCATTTTGCGTTATCGGACCCCGTTCCCCTAAATAAAACTTCCCATAGCAGCATCTTATGATTTATGACTTGCGGGGACTGGTGGTCCGGGATTCGGAGGTGTTTAGAGTGCAATAGGAACAATTGGTTCCTTAAGGTTGGCCTTTAAGTCCAAGTTTGACTTCGGTCAACATTTTGGGTAAACGACCTCAGAATCGAGTTTCGGACCTAGGCGTATGTTCGGATTGGGTTTCTGATGACCCGGGGGTATTTCAGCGCCCAATATTGAAATAAGAAGTTCCTCAAGTTCATATTTTGGTTTGGGACATGTTTTTGTGTTATCGAGGTCCGAACGGAATTTCGAGGCCAGGAATAGTTTTGTTATGTTAATTATGGCCTGCCTGTAAAATTTTGTGTCATTCCGAGTTGTATAGGTCGGTTCGGCGCGTTGTGAGCGAAGTCTAGAAAACTTTAAGTTCCTAAGTTTGGTTCTTGGGGGTTTGGGGGTGTGATTTCGAGTTTTAGCATTGTTTTGGGTGTTTCGAAGACTCGAGCGAGTCTGTATCATGATTTGGAACTCGTTGGTATATTTGGACTAGGGCTCGGCTGGGCCAAGGTGTCTCCCAAGCACCTAACGGGGCTAAAAAAACCCAACAAAAATAAAGCTGCTGGTGCAGCTGTTCTAGTGTGATCGCAGGTGCAGTTGCCCAGTCGCAGGTGCAGAACCGCTCCTCTGATCCTCAGCATTGCAGGTGCGATCCCTTAGTGGCCTGGCTAATTATCGCAGGTGCGGACAATATTCTGCAGGATCGGAGCCGCAGGTGCGGTCTCCACTCCGCAGGTGCGGTCCCAGACTCCCCAGTTCATTTCCGCAGGTGCAAGATATCTCTCGCAGGTGCGAGACTGCAGGTGCAGTCCCCGAGCTGCAGGTGCGAAATCACTGTCCAGGCAGTGTGTTTTATATACGGGTTTAAACTCATTTTTCTCATTTCTTTCTTCTTCCTTGGGTGATTTCCTCCATTGTCAAGGGGATAATGACCTGGTCTTCTAAGATAAGTAAAGTTTACTCAAAAATTAGCTTCATGCATGGATTTCTAGCTTAATTAACTACATATATTAGTGCAAAAATCAAGAATTTGGGTAGTAACCTAGAACTTTTGATAACTCGAGTATTTTTCTGTGAATTGGCTATGAAATCAAGTAAGAATCGTAGACTAATGATCCTTAGGCTTTGGGTGAGTGTTCTCTTCGAGAATTATTGGAATTCGAGCGTGCGGGCCCGGGGTTGGATTTTGGGAATTTCACAAGAATGTTGAATTATGGAAAAGTTAGGATAATTTCCCTATTTTTAGCATGCATTGATGTTATTTTACCGTATTTGGCTAGTTGCAAGTCCTCGGGTGTAGAGTTCAGAGATTCGGGCGCATCCTTGGTCCCAGGGGTAGATTCTACACGAGGTGAGTCTCCTTTATAACCTTGTAAGGGGGAATTGTCCCCCTAGGTGATTTAAATACTATATGTGATAATTTGTGGGGGCTACGCACGTACAAAGTGACGAGAGTCCGTACGTAGCGACTATTCCTATTATGTCCGGGTAGTTAGGCTCACATCATGCCTTGTGTTTTTATTGATATGAACTATATGCGTGCTGGATTTACATTTCATATTGTTTACATTCCTGAAGTTATGAAATTTGAGAAAAACTTGTAAGAAATATGATTATGGAAATGCATTCTCTTTTAAAAAGGAATAATGTATGTGCATGTGACCGCTTCACAAATTGTATTCCGTGAGCAGAGTGTGATTTCCCCCACTCTTTTGAGAGGTGCACTTTTGGGACGGGCCGATCGATCCTTCGGCGGTGTGCAGAGAGATTGAGAGATGCACTTTTGGGACGGGCCGGTCGATCACTCAGTAGTGCATGGAGAGATTAAGAGACACACTTTTGGGACGGGCCGATCGATCCTTCGCCAGTACGTAGAGAGGTTGAGAGATGCACTTTTGGGATGGGTCGATTGATCCTTCGGCAGTGCATAGAGATCTTGTGAGGTGCACTTTTGGGGCGGGCCGATCGATCCTTCGGCAGTGCACGAGCGTGACTATCCTGTGACTCCGGCCGGTTGTCCTCACCCTGCATGCGTATGCTTTATTTGTTATTAAATTTCATGAAATTGATCTGACAGATATTTGGGAAAAAAGTGAAGTGGTAATTGTTTTATTTATCCTCGGTATTCTTCCTGGATTTCAGTATCTTACATATATATACTTGTTGCTTCACTACCTTACTTGCCTACCATTTTTATTACATTCTGTTCATTTATACTGTTGGACCTTAGTGAGTGTCATGTCGACCTCTCATAACTACCTCTCCGAGGTTAGGCGGGATACTTACTGGGTACATATATATATATATATATATATATATATATATATATTTATGTACTCATGCTGCACTTCTGTACTTAACTGTACAGGTTCTGGGGCTGGTGTTTCTAGTTATCCGACCGGAGCTTGACAGATTCCGGACCTGACTCCACGGTGAGCTGCCTCCCCTGGAGATTCCCAACTATGCTATAGAGTTATATTTTGTTTATCCCTGTCTATATCCTTTCAGACAGCAGTACCTCTTGAATATATTTTGTATATTCTACTAGTCGCCCATTGATTTGTGACACTAGTTCCGAGCACACACTTAGTAGATTCTATTTTTGGGACTGTATATATATGTGTGTAATTATGCTCATTTTGGTTGTATGTATTTAAATTGATAAATGCTTCCGCTTCTATATTAAATAGGTTAAGTGTAAAACTTTGGGAAACATGTGGGGTTGGTATGTTAATAAGGAAAACTTCACTAATACGCAACCGTTCGCTTCCCTAACCCCGGTGTTGGGCTCCATCATTACCCGCGTGGGATTTTGGGTCGTGACACTAGGGGTGGTAGTTAATCAGTCAGAGGCCGCCTTAGAGAGGGAGGTCAGGCCCGCATGTATGCATTTCCAGCCAGGCCAGATGCTATGGCCTTAGATGCCATGATCACAGGTGTTGTCTCAGTCTGTTTCCTAGATGCTTTGGCTTTATTTGACCCTAGTTCTACATATTCCTATGTTTCTTCATATTTTTGTTGTTTTCTGGATATGCCCCGTGAGTCTCTAGTCACCTCTGTTCATGTGTCGACTCCGGTGGGTGATACTGTTGTTGTGGACCGTGTGTATCGGTTGGGCATGATATCTATTGGGGATCTGGAGACCCGAGTGGACCTACTGTTACTCAGCATGGTCGATTTTGATTTGATATTAGGCATGGATTGATTATCTCCGTGTCATGATGTTCTTGATTGTCACGCTAAGACCGTGACCTTAGCTATTCCAGGATGTCCGAGGATTGAGTGGAGAGGTTCTTTTGAGTATATGCCTACTAGGGTGATTTACTACCTGAAGGCTCAGCGCATGGTTGAGAAAGGGTGTTTATCTTATATGCTTTTTGTGAGGGATGTCAGTGGTGAGACTCCCGCTATTGATTTGGTTCCTGTGGTCCGTGACTTTGCGGAGGTGTTTCCTGCAAACCTGCCAGGCATGCCTCCTGGCAGGGACATTTATTTTGGTATTGACTTGGTGTCAGGCACCCAACCTATTTCTATTCCACCTTATCGTATGGCACCAGCGGAGCTAAAGGAATTAAAGGAGCAGCTTCAGGAACTCCTAGATAAGGGGTTCATTCGGCCTAGTGTGTCACCTTGGGGTGCACCGGTGTTGTTCGTGAAGAAGAAGGATGGGTCCATGCGTGTGTGTATTGACTATCGGTAGCTGAACAAAGTTACGGTGAAGAACCGATATCCCTTGCCTCGTATAGATTACTTGTTTGATCAGTTGTAGGGTGCCAGGGTATTTTCCAAGATTGACTTGCGTTCCGGTTATCATCAGTTGAAGATTCGTTGGCCTGACTTCCCGAAGACTGCTTTGAGGACTAGGTATGGTCATTATGAGTTCGTGATTATGTCATTTGGGCTGACCAATTCCCCAACTGCATTCATGCAATTGATGAACATCGTGTTTCAGCCTTACCTTGATTCTTTCTTCATTGTGTTCATTGATGACATCCTGGTTTATTCTCGTAGCCAGGAAGAGCATGCTTAACATTTGAGAGTTGCGTTACAGAGGTTGAGGGAGGAGAAGCTTTATGCAAAATTCTCTAAGTGTGAGTTTTGTCTTGGTTCAGTATCTTTCTTGGGGCACGTGGTGTCTAGTGAGGGTATTCAGGTTGATCCGAAGATGGTAGAGGCGGTGCAGAGTTGGCCCAGATCGTCCTCAGCTACAGAGATCAAGAATTTCCTTGGTTTGGCGGGATGTTACTGTTGCTTTGTGGAGGGATTCTCTTCTATTGCTTCGCCTTTGACCATATTGACTCAGAAGGGTACTCCATTCAGATGGTCTGATGAGTGTGAGGAGAGCTTTCAGAAGCTCAAGTCAGCATTGACCACAGCTCCGGTACTAGTTTTGCCTACTGGTTTGGGTTCTTACACAGTCTATTATGATGCTTCTAAAGTTGGTTTGGGATAGGTATTGATGCAAGACGGTAGGGTGATTGCCTACACGTCTAGACAGTTGAAGTTGCATGAGAAGAATTATCCAGTGCATGATCTTGAGTTAGTTGCCATTGTTCATGCCTTGAAGATTTGGCGGCATTATTTGTATGGAATGCAGTGTGAGGTTTTCACTGATCATCGTAGTTTGTAGTATCTTCTGAGGCAGAAGGACTTGAATTTTCATCAGAGGATATGATTATAGCTTCTTAAGGATTATGCCCTCACTATCTTATATCATCTGGGGAAGGCCAATGTAGTGGCCGATGCCCTGAGTCGCAGAGCATAGAGTTTGGGGAGTTTAGCCTACCTTCCAGTAACAGAGCAACCATTAGCCTTTGATGTTCAGGCCTTAGTGGGTCAGCTGGTGAGATTGGATCTATTAGAGCCCCCATGGGTATTGGCTTGTGTAGCCTCCAGGTCTTCCCTTTATGATCAGATTAGAGCACACCAGTATGCTGATCCATATTTACTTGTTCTTCAGGACATGGTCCGTCGCGGTGATGCCAGGGATGTGGTTATTGGTGATGATGGGGTCATGAGGATGCAGGGCCGGATTTGCGTGCCCAATGTAGATGGGCTTTGAGATTTGATTCTAGCTGAGGCCGATAGTTCGCGGTATTCCATCCATCCGGGTGCCGCAAAGATGTATCAGGATTTGAGGCAGCATTATTGGTAGAGGCGGATGAAGACAAATATTGTTAAGTTTGTGGCTTGGTGTCTCAACTGTCAGCAGGTTAAGTATGAGCACCAAAGACCAGGTGGATTGCTTTAGATATTTGATATTTCGGAGTGGAAGTGGGAGCGGATCACCATGGACTTTGTAGTTGGATTCCCATGGACTTCGAGGAGGTTTGATGCTAAATGGGTTATTGTGGATCGGCTGACCAAATCTGCGCACTTCATTCCTGTTGGTACTACTTATTCTTCGGAGCGGTTAGCTGAGATTTATATCAGGGAGATTGTCCGATTGCATGGGGTTCCAGTTTCTATCATTTTCGATAGAGGTACTCAGTTTACATCTCAGTTTTGGAGAGCTGTACAGAGAGAGTCGGGTACTCAGGTCGAGTTGAGCACAATGTTTCATCCTCAGACTGACGGGCAGTCGGAGCGTACCATTCAGATTTTGGAGGATATGTTGCGTGCTTGTGTGATTGACTTTGGTGGTTCATGGGACCAGTTTCTGCCACTAGCGGAGTTTGCATATAATAACAGCTATCAGTCGAGTATCCAGATGGCTCCGTATGAGGCTTTATATGGTAGGAGGTGCAGATCTCCGGTTGGTTGGTTTGAGCGGGGCGAGGCTAGGATATTGGACACAGACTTGGTTCAGGATGCGTTGGGTAAGGCGAAGTTGATTTAGGAGCGACTTCGCACAGCGCAGTCTAGGCAGAAGAGTTATGCGGACTGGAAGGTGCGAGATGTGTCTTTCATGGTTGGGGATAAGGTGTTGCTGAAGGTGTCGCCCATGAAGGGTGTTATGAGATTCGGGAACAGGAGAAAGCTGTGTCCCATGTAAATTGGGCCATTTGTGGTGCTTCAGAGGGTTGGGGAGGTGGCTTATAGGCTTGTTATGCCTCCCAGTTTATCGAGTATTCATCCGGTGTTCCATGTTTCGATGCTCCGGAAGTATGTTGGTGACCCGTCTCATGTTTTGGACTTCAGAATGGTTCAGCTCGAGGGTGATATGTCATATGAGGTAGAGCCACTTCCTATCTTGGGTCGACAGGTTAGAAAGCTGAGGTCTAAGGATATTGTTTCAATGAAGGTTCAGTGGAGAGGGCAACCGATGGAGGATGCCAACTGGGAGACCGAGCGGGAGATGCGGAACGGATATCCGCACTTATTCGAGACTCCGGGTATGTTTCTAGACCCGTTCGAGGAAGAACATTTGTTTTAGAGGGGGAGGATGTAACGACCCGGCCGGTCGTTCCGTGAGATTTATCCCGTTTCCCCTATTTCTGCTTTATCATATATTTCTTAGCCTGTTTATGTTGTGTTGGGTCAGTTGGTTTGGGTCCGGAGTGGTCATCGTGAAAATTGAGGCATTTAGTCTCCTAAAGTAGCCTAATAGTTGAAAAAGTCAACTAAGAGTTGACTTATTGGTGAACGACCTCGGAATGCGGATTTCATGGCTCGGATAGCTTCATTAGGTGATTTGGAGCTTAGGAGTGTGTTTGGAATGAAGTTTTGATGTCCGATGTAGAATTAGGCTTGAATTGGAGAAAGTTATTTTTTGGCGATTTCCGATCGGCAGTGGAAAATAGGCTATCGGAGTCAGAATGGGATTCCAGAAGTTGGATCAGGTCCGTAATGTCATATTGGGTATGTGTTCAAAATTTCAGGTCAATCGGAGGTGTTTTGGTTGGTTTCGACATTGTTGGCGAAATTTTGAAGTTTCAAAGTTCATAAGCTTGAATTTGATGTAATTTTGGTGTTTCGAAGGCTCGACTAAGTTTGAATAATTCTATGGGGTGTGTTGGTATGTTTAGTTAGGGCTCCGAGGGGCTCGAGATTGATTTCGGATGGTTGGCGGAGTTTTGAACTTGGAAAATTGCAGCAAAATGGCTGCTGGTGTAAGTTTCTGGTGTTGGCCGCACCTGCGGATGGGTAGCCGCAGGTGCGACATTGCAGGTGCGAAAGGCCATGCGCAGGTGCGAAGGGAGGCTAGGTAGGAGGAGTCTGCAGGTGCGAAGAGTTGGCCACACCTGCGAAGCCGTAGGTGCGGAGAAGAGGTCGCAGGTGCGAGAATTGGTCAGTTAGTAGGATTTCGCAGGTCGGAGGTGCGGGTCCGCAGGTGCAATTAAGGGTCCGTAGCTGCGGAATTGCTGGGCAGAACAGTATAAAAGAATCCTCCGTGAAATTTTAGTTATTTCACCATTGTTGCATGCAGTTAGAGCTCATTTGAAGGAAATTTGAAGACAAAATTCGTGGGTCTTCAGTGGAGGTAACTTCTCGGGTTATTAAAGTCGTTTCTATGCTATTTTGTTTGAATTAGGCTTGTAAATTGAAGGATTAAAGTAGAAAAAGGTTGGGAAAAATGGGTGGAGGATTGGAATATTCTTTTGGCAATTTGGGTAGGCAATTGTGATCCGATTGTGGTGTTTTTGGTATGTGTAGAATCGTGGCCCAGTAGAGGTAAGTAATGGTTATAAATCTTGTCCTGAGGGTATGAAACCCTGGACTTCATATTTCTCACTGATTTTAGAATGGCGCACATGTCGGATGACGAGTATGTGACGCGCACTGATTTTTGGATTGGACTTGGTCCTCTCCGCGGCAACTAATGAGTTGCATATTTTACTCAAAACCTTATGTTAAAATGTGTTCTAAGAATTATTGCAATATTTGGGCTATAAGCCATGTTTGGGGCCTCGTGCCGACCTTTTTAGACCCCTTGGGGGCTTTTTACTACTGTTTTCCTCACTGTTTATTGATGATTTCACTCCGCCACATTGTGCTTACTATTTTCGAAACTCAACCTGATTTACACTACTTTGAGATTTAAAAATGATGTTTTCGGTCGAGTACCCCGTTTTACTGATTCACCCGAGGGGCTTTTGTGTCACGACCCAAAATCCATATGGTCGTGATGGTGCCGGACACCACTGTCAGGCAAGCCAATCATTAAATGGTTAAGTTAAATATCTTGTTTTAGCATTTTTGAAATCATTACCTTTCACTTTATTACATAATAATTGAATAAAATCCGGTAAGTAAATACGACAGTTTAATATTCCATTTTAATAAAATATATCCCAAACACATCCTAGAACCCGGTGTCACAAGTGCATGAGCAAATTCTATGAATTTCACAAATACTACAAAGCTTGTCCGAAATAAAAATTGGACAAAGAATTTAAAGTAAAAATAAATGCAATATGAGGGAGACTCTGTCGGCTGCGGGTTGCCTCCGGATGATGCAGCTCGCCTAAGTCTCCAAGCCGGTCACATCGCTGTGAAAGTACCTGTGGAATAAAAATGTACAGCAAGTGTAGCATGAGGACAAAAACAACATGTACTCAGTAAGTATCCCGCCTAACCTCAAAGAGGTAGTGACAAGAGGTCGAAGTTGCCACTTGCTAGAGGTCAATTTAACATAATCGAGTGAGACACTAAGCCTGAATATTATAGGCAATTTAATAAATATCAGGGATAAGAAATATCCGTTCTTTTTACATTTAACACTTTAACACCTCGTCATTTCAGTTGACAATTTATAGATTCCAGGCCAATAAACATGTATAAATCACAGGAAAGTACGCAACAATTATCATGCGCGACATATGTCGAGGGTCGAACGGCACAGACCAACAATAATAAAATATGCACTGCCGAGGGTCGAACGGCTCGACCATAGATGCATCTATCTGCCCCGCTCGCGAATCGATCATGCGACGCGGTTATATATATATAACAAGGTCATCTTTCTCGCGAATCATACATGTGACTCAGGATGTGACGACCCAAAGGGGGTCATCACCTATGTTATTACCCATCCCGTACTTCCGATGCCTTGAAAACCTCATTTGTATTTGCCTCGATTTGTGTGCGCAGTCCGGGCGCGTAGCCGGACAACTTAAATATGAAATTTTGTGAAAAATGCTAAGATTTGATATTAAAATGAATAAATCTGACTTCGGTCAACATTTTGGGTAAACAGACCTGGACCCGTGATTTGACGGTCCCGAAGGGTCCGTAGGAAAATATGGGACTTGAGCGTATGCCCGGAATCGAATTCCGAGATCCCAAGCCCGAGAAATGAATTTTTGAGTAATATTGTTTTCTAAAAATATTTAAGGAAATTGAAAATAAAATCATATTAGAAAGTAATGGTATCGGGCCCATATTTTGGTTCCAGCGCCCAATACAGGTCTTATATATGGTTTAATCACTTTCTGTAAAGTTTGGTTGAAATCGGATTTCGTTTGATATGTTTCGGACATAAAAATGGAAACTTGATGTTTTATGAAATTTGATAGGATTCATGGATTTTGAGGCCTAATTCGATGTTTATGATGTTGTTTTGGAGATTTGATCGCACAGGCAAGTTCGTAGGAGGTTTTGTGAGTAATCTGTGAAATTTGGTACCGTTCCGAGATGTATAGGTCAGTTCGGCACGTTGTTAGCGAAGTTAGAAAATTTTAAATTCCTAGGTTTGGTTCTTGAGGTTTGGGGGTGTGATTTCGAGTTTTAGCATCATTTTGAGTATTTCGAAGGCTCGAGCGAGTCCGTATTATGATTTAGGACTCGTTGGTATATTTGGATTAGGGCTTGGGTGGGCCCAAGTGGCTTCCGGGCACCTAACGAGGCTAAAAACCAGCAAACTCAGCTGCTGGTGCACCTGCTCTGGTCCCAGGCATCGCATGTGCAACCACCAGTGGCCTGGCCAGCCTTCGCAGGTGCGGAGCATTTCATCGCAGGTGCGGTCTCCCCTTCGCAGGTGCGATCCCAGACCTCCCAGCCCAATTCCGAAGGCGTGAGGTCCTCCTCGCAAGCGCGAGACCGCAGGTGCGGTCCCAGCCATTGCAGGCGCGATCACTGTTCATGCAGTAAGTTTAAATTCGGGTTTTAAACCCATTTCTCTCATTTTTCATCTTCTTCCTTAGACGAATTCCACCATTTTCAAGAGCTTTCGACCAGGCCTTGTGAGGTAAGTAAATTTCACCCATAAATTTGTTTCATGCATATATCTTAACCTAATTAACTACACAAATTAGTGCAAAAATTCAAGAAAATGGTAGTAACCTAGAACTTGTGATCACCTTAGAATTTTTTGTGAATTGGCCATGAAATCAAGTAAAAATCGTATATTTATGATCCTTAGGCTTTGGGTGAGTGTTTCCTTCGAGAGTTTCAAGGATCCGAGCGAGCGGGCCCGGGGTCGAATTTTGATAAATTTGAAAGAATGCTGGGAAATGGATAATTAGGCCATGTAATTGAATCCTTGAATCCTTATTGATATACTTGAGTTGATATGTCTAGATAATACCCTTTCGGATATGAATTCTAAAGGAAAGGCGGTGTTAGAGGGTTGATTGCCATACTTTGGACCCGAGGTAAGTGTTCGGTCTAACCTTAGCTTGAGGGAATAGGAGTTGAGTATAATTTTCTTCTTGCTAATTGTCAAATACGATGTATAGGCATGGTGACGAGTATCTATACATTGGTGTCTAGCATGACCGTGAGTCCTTATATTGTGAATATTCTGATTTTGTGGTAATTTCCATGCTTAATTGATGATTTCTATATGTTGTGAAGAATATGTGAAGGGAATTGTATTCTGTAAACTCTATTGGAGCATTGGTTCAAATTATGAAATGAAAAATGAAGAAATATGAGATATTGCGTCTTTGGAGCATTGGCTCAAATTGTGAAATGAATAATGAAGAAACATGAGATATTGCATCCTTTGGAGCATTGGCTCAAATTGTGAAATGAATAATGAAGAAAATATGAGATATTACATCCTAAGGAGCATTGGCTCAAGTGATAGAATAAATCATGGAACTGAAAGTGAAAGAAAGAGAAAGAGTTATTGAAATATGCCCTTGCCGGGATTAAATTGTGCAGTTGATGTTCCCTTGCCGGGATTTAATTTTTTAATTGATGTTACCCTTGCCGGGATTTAATTGCTTAATTATTGTTCCCTTGCTGGGATTTCCTATATCTATTCTGTTTACTTCCTTGCCTTGTTTGTGATTGCTGTTTGGGTGAGGAAGAGTGTTAAAGCACGAAGGGTGATGTCGTGCACTTGTCTTGGTGAGAATGAGAGTAAAGCACGAAGGGTGATGCCGTGCATTGTTTGATATTGTCTCCCTTGCTGGGATGTTGAGATTTCTGTTGTTGTTCCCTTGCCGGGATTTCTATTTCTATTCTGTTTACTGCCTTGACCTTGTTTGTGATTGCTGTTTGGGTGAGGAAGAGTGTTAAAGCCCGAAGGGTGATGCCGTGCATTGTTTGTTATTGTGAGGAAAGAGTGTAAAGCACGAAGGGTGATGCCATGCCGTACGATGTACCATTCCGTACCATATTCATTGATTATATAGTGAGGAAAGAGAGTAAAAGCACGAAGGGTGATGTCGTGCCATGATTTACATTGATTACATTATACATTGCATAGCAAGGAAGAGAGTAAAAGAACGAAGGGTGATGCCGTGCCATGATTTACATTGATTACAATACACATTGCATAGTGTGGAAGATAGTAAAAGAACGAAGGGTGATGCCGTGCCATGATTTACATTGATTACATTATACATTGCATAGTGAGGACGAGAGTAAAAGCACAAAGGGTGATGCCGTGCAAGTTTGCGATTTCTTGTCCTTGTTGATATGCTGGCTTTGTTGTTCTTTTTCCTTATTGAGATTTCTTATATGAAACTGTTATCTCCCCACAACATGTTCCGCTTCCATTGTTAATTGTTTTCTCCCTATATTTCTTATCCGTTGTATACATGTATATATTTATTTGAACTGCATAGGTTTATGTGGTAGTATGGTTCTAGCCTCGTCACTACTTCGCCGAGGTTAGGCTAGGCACTTATTCAGTACATGGGGTCGGTTGTACTGATGCTACACCTACACTTCTTTATGTTGTGCAGATTACGCAGCCGGACCCGGAGGACATCATTAGTGGGAGTGTCTTCTAGCTCATTATAGAGGTTTCAAGGTATACCCACTGGCGTTCGTGGGCCTTGGCATCTCTTCAATCCCTTTGTCTTCGATTCTGTCTTGTTTTTCCTTTAGTTTCAGATGCAGACATGTATTTCCTTTCAAACTTGTATTTAGCACTCTTAGACAGTTCGTGAGTTAGTGACACCAGGTTTTAGGAAATTTTGCGTCGATGTATTGTGATTGTCTTTAATTAGCTTAAAACCGTATTTATTTCCGCTGTTTAATTTGTGAACTGATTTATTTTATTCTGTTAGAATAAGGTTATGATGCAAGTTTATCTATACATGTTGGCTTGTCTAGCGGGTTCAACGTTAGACGCCATCACGGCCCGATGGTGGAATTTCGGGGCGTGACACAAGCACCCATAGTTACACATATTCACACAATAAACCACATTTTTATCAGAAAAATTAGCTATTCAATGAAGTGATAAAATTCTCCTTTTAATGAACATGAAAATAGTATTTAAAGCCTTTCTGGGGATTTACTTGCCAATTTCGACAGGGTTTCAACATTATAGATTTATTTGAAACACAATTATCCAAGGAAGAACCAATTCTCCTTCTAGATGATTAAGAAAAGTAAACTCTATCCTTCTTAAAGATTTAATTACTAATTGACAGCATCCCATGATATTTTATTTATAAGGTCACAAGTACGACAAGTAAAGCATGCTAGTGGGTCCTAGACTACCCTGACATGGCATAATAGTAGCTACGCACGGACTCCCTCACCTCGTGCCTACATAGCCCCCGCAGATAGTAGCACATATTTAATTAGTTCACCTATGGGGACAATTCCCCCTCGAAAGGTTAGAAAGAAGACTTACCTCGCTCCGAAATTCCATAACCGGCTTCCAAGCCCTTCCGACGACTCCAATTGATGCACAACGCCCCAAAACTATTCAAATAACGGGAAAAACAATAAAAATTCACTCTAATACTTGTAACAATTCAAATTATATAAGTTCCCAACTCCGTTCGAAAAGTTGACCAAAAGGCCCTCGGGCCCACGTGCCCGGATTCCGAAATTTCTCGAAGATAAATTTCACCCATAGCTTTAATAACTCAATTATACAATTTACTCTAATTTTTATGCTCAAATTCATGGTAAAAGTCCAAAATTCCAAATTCTAGGCCTTCCCCAAAAATCCCAAATTTATACTAATTTTCTATGTCTATACCCATGTAAAATCACATATTTAACTCAAAAATAGGAAGAATTCACTTACCTAGTGTTGCTTGGTGAAAATCCCTCCTTGAGCTCTCCAAAATCGTCCAAGCCAAATGAAAGAAATGAAATAAATGGGCCAAAACTCGTGTTTAAAACAATCTGCCCAGGCTTCATCGAGTTGTACCTTGCGCTGTGCAGGTTGTACATCCTATTATAATTTTCCCTTGTTGTGCACCTTCTGTTAAAACGCCATAACTACTTGTATAAATATCTAAATGACAAATGGATTAAATATTTAGAAACTAAACTCGAAGATATTTAATTTTATAGGTTGCACAACATATAACTCCTTATATATTCCGAGATATGAGCTTCTAAAGTCGGCTCCATGTATCAGAAAATTCTGTCAAACTGCTCCACCATCCATCTTCAATCGATCATAACTTCAAGATAAAATGTCCAAATCATGAATGATTTAACTTTCTGGAAACTAGAATGCAAGGGCAGCAACTTTTATGTTTTTCAAATTTTCTGATTCCTTATAGATTTCGATATATAAGCTTCCTAATTCAGCTCCGCGATTGCACTAGTTGCTGTCAAAACAGCTTTCTGCAGAAAATTTCAGCAACTCTTTGGTCCGAAATTCATTCCGTTAACCTTCCGAAATCCATCCGAGGCCTTGGGGACCTTAACCAATTATACCAACATGTCCCAAAACATGATACAAACTCGCTCGAGGCCTCAAATCACATCAAAGAACGTCGAAATCATGAATCGCACTCCAATTCAAGCTTTATGAACTTTGAAATTTCAAACTTCTACATCTGATGCCGAAACCTATCAAATCACGTCTGATTGACCCAAAATTTTCCACACAAGTCATATTCGACCTTACGGACCTGCTTCAAATTTCGGAATTGGAATCCGAACGCGATATCAAAGAGTCGAGCTTTCAGTCAAACTTCTCAAAAACCTTCAAATTTCTATCTTTAGCCAAATGACTTCAAAATGACCTACGGACCTCGGAATTCACTTCCGATCACGCTTCTAACTCCAGAATCACCATACAGAGTTATTCCCAGATTCAGAATCCCAAACAGACATCAAAAACACTAAAATGCTCTTGAACCCAGACTTATGAAATTCCTTCTAAAATGCTAACTTCCACAATATACGCCGAAACGCTCCCGGTTATCCAAAACCCGATCCGGACATACGCCCCAGTCCAAAATCAAAGTACGAACCTGCTGGAACCTTCAGATCCTGCTTCCAAGGTCATTTACTCAAAATTCCAGTCTTAGTCGATTCTTCCAAATTAAGGCTTCTGAAATGAGAATTTTCTTTCCAATTTGACTCCGAACTTCCCGAAATTCAATTCCGACCACACCTACAGGTCATAATACCTGAAACAAAGCTGCTCATGATCCCAAACCACTGAACGGTGTGCTAGAGCTCAAGACGACCGGTCAGATCGTTACATTTTGAGAGGTTCTACTGAGTGAGGCCGAGGGCCTGATTGTGAGGATATGATACGCCACGAGGTTGTTTAATATTAGCGCTTGGGCTGAAGGAGCCCCTCCAGAGTCTGTACACATCCCCAATGAGGGCAGGTACCTACTGAGTGCTGAGTGCTGAGTGCTGAGTGCTGAGTGCTGAGTGCTTAGTGCCGAGTGATGAGTGATTGGGAGGCATGAATGACCGTGAGGTTGCCCGAAGGGCTGATACTGAGTGGTTGTGAGGTGCTGAGTAATGTTCTTCCCGAGGGGTGATTTATGATTCATGTTTTTTCCCGAGGGGCTACTTATGATTTATTTCATTTTCATACTAAATCTTTCAGTTTGAAATTGTTGAAAATGTACATTTTTCAAAGGATTTTTCTGAAGTTGATTTTAAGGCATGGTGATTTCATATATCTTATATACTGCTGGAAATAAAGGCTGTGCATATTGTGAATTGATTATATTGATTCTTATGTATTTCTTGCCGCTTAGACTTGATTTATTTTCATTACTACTAAGTTGGCGTACTCACATTACTCCATGCACCCCTGTGTATAGATTCCGGTGTAGATACCGAGCATTAGCTATCTATTCCGTGCGGAGCCGGAGTGCGGGATATAAAGGTAGTTTTTCAGCGTCCGCAGCATCTCTTTTTCCCTTCTTGTTGTATCTAGATATTTATTCGGAGATTTTGTATTATGATAGTATACCTTTTTTTCTTATCTCTCTTAGATGCTCATGACATGTTGGCTCCGGGTTTTGGGGTTGGTTGAAATGTTTATTGGCCTAATGTATTTAGTAAACTCTGTATATTTTATGAAATGCTTGAATTTGGTTGGGATTTTGAAAGAAACTGTAAATATGTGATTGTTGTCTAGCCTAGTTCCATGATAGACATCACGACCAGTTTAGGATTTGGGTTCGTGATAATAAACTTGTTACCGAATGGATATCCATTATCCATTATTATGTAACGAGGGATATCAAAGCAATATTTGATATTTACTCAGATGAAGTTTACAAAGTTCTCCTTCTTTACTGCCTTGAAAGCAACAGATTCTGCCTGTTTTGAGAGAAAATAGATTGCAGACAAGATTTTAAAAATTTCTGCCAGAAGATTTCGATAGCAGTCCCACAACATCCAATCCCCAGGCATCAAATGACCAAGATGCAATAATTGGATGTAGCACTTCAGGAGGTTGATGAATAAAATTTGCATGGAACGGACAAGACTTGCATCTTCGAACGTAGTCTAAGAAATCTTTTACCATTGTTGGCCTATAATATCCCATCATTTTTATATGAAAGTGAAGCTTTGGTCCAGACTGATGGGATCC
The DNA here is from genome assembly GCA_005239525.1 of Nicotiana knightiana. Lineage (NCBI taxonomy): Eukaryota > Viridiplantae > Streptophyta > Magnoliopsida > Solanales > Solanaceae > Nicotiana > Nicotiana knightiana. The sequence continues at coordinate 73,636 of ML389226.1, forward strand.
ACGTACCCTAGAATGTGATTCTTACAAAGCTTGGAGTGCTTCATGCTCTGCTAAGCATCATAAGAGTACTCCCACGAATGATCTTCATAAGCATCATAAAAGTACTCCCTCGAATGATCTTCTATATAGAGTATCCTTGTAGTAATGAAAACGAGGTGCGCGACAACGAATATTTGTTTTTCTACTTGGATGTTTTTGGAAGTATCCCATAAATCAAGTAATCAACAATGGGTTGTTAATATTCCTTCTCAGCTTCAGAAACGACAACAAGATGATCAAGTTCATTTTCTTTTCTTTCACCCTCATTTTGTGGAGGTACTACCTTTTTTTGGAAGATAGTAACTTGCGCTTGATCTGGCAGAGTTAATGATGAGTCTAGATCATCTAAAGCATCAACCTTCTTGGTTTTCTTCCTAGGAACGTTGAATAGTCATGTCACCAACCTATCCTATCAATTATTTTTAGCATAATCATGATATGGGCATAGTTCAGGTTTCTTGACCTCGTAATTATCTAAAAGCTTTTTTTTCACCAACTGAGAGTCACCAAAGACTTACAATTGAAACTTCTTCATATCGATAATAATTTCAAGTCCAATTATTAATGTTTGAAACTCAACAACATTGTAGGAGTAGAGTTGTATCAACAAAAAGGAGTAGGGAAGAACCTTCCCTTGAGAAGTGACAAATACTACGCCAGTGCTAGCTCATCCGCAATATACAACACCGTTAAAGTATATCTTTTATGGAGGTTGTACTTCAATGACCTTTTCATCTTCGTTAGGTTTTTCATTAGTTAGTTCCCAATGATACGATATCAGGTGATCTGCCAAGAAGTCTCTCAATGCTTGTCGTTATACAACCTTTTTGAGGAATATACACAATTTCGAATTGTTGAAATTGGAGGTACGACCTTGCTAGTCAATCACTAAGGAATAATTTTGATATCACAAACTTGATGGGATTTTCTCTAGAAACAAAACGACCAACGTAAGATTGAAATGTAATGCTTCAACTTTTGAATTGAGAAGACTACCGCCAAACACAACTTCTCAATTGGATAATAATACAACTCAATTGGTGTCATTATTCTACTCAAGTAGTAAAGGGAGTTTTCTTTTTCCTTACTATTTTCTTGGGCCAACAGTGCTCCAATAGACCTTTCTTGTACTGCAATCATATTAATGACTTTCCAGGTATAGGGGCTGCAAACAACAGGATTCATCAAATAGGATTTAATGCTCTCAAAAATATTGATATACACTTGGTCCCACTTGAAATGGACACCCTTCTTCATTAGTCAACCAAATGTTTGGCATCTCCCAACTAGATTTTTCGAGATGAATCTCCTAAGATAAGCTAGCTTTCCTTTTAAACTTTTCAATTTATGAATATCCCAAGGCTAAGGAATTTTAAAATTGTATCAACCTTGGACTGATCAATTTCGATCCCTTGATGTCAAACAATAAACAAAGAACTTTCCAGAAGTAACTCCAAAGGCACATTTCAACGGATTTAATCTAAGTTGGTATCTCTGAAGCAACTCGAACACTATTCTCAAACCTTGCAAATTTTTGCCCCTCTTTCTTGACTTTACTATCAAGTCACTAGATAACGTTCAACATTCTTAAGAAGGAGGTCATCAAAGATATTTTGCATAACTCTTTTTAAGTTGCACCAACATTTTTCAAGCTAAAAAGCATAACCTTGTAGAAATAAATACCCTTAAGGGTGTGAAATGCAGTAAGCTCTTCATCTTTTGGTGCCATGCAAATTTGGTTATATCCCGCTGAACCATCCTCAAAATACATTGCCTCATAACCAGTAGTAGCATCGATCATAAGCTTTGGAGTTGGAAGCGGGAGTTCATGCTTAGGGTATGCATTTTTGAGATCCCTAAAGTCAACACAAACTCGAATTTGCCTTTATCCTTCTTCACATAGACAATACTTTTAAAATCCATGTGGGGTATTTGGCTTCATGAATAATCCAACTTCAATGAGTTTATTAACTTCATTTTCAATAAAAGGGACCAAGTCTGGAGTAAAGCAACTTTGAACTTGCTTTATAGGACAAGCATTATTCTTAACTTCCAGGTGATAGGCTGCTACTTTGGGATCCAAGTCAGACATCTGTGTAATCCCAAGTGAAGACATCGCTATACTCTTTGAACAACTTAATATAAGCACTTCCCTCATCAACTGCTATTAGAGCACATAGATAGGTGGTCTTTGTTCTTCATCATCCCCAAGGTTAACTTCTTTCAAGATGTCAAGTGTTATCTTCACCCCTTCTTCAAGTTCACGCGGAGCATCTTTCCCGTTTTTATCTTTCTAAGGACTGCTATTGTTGAAAGATATGGGATAACACGATAAGATTTCTCGCCATCCTCCTTTAAAGATGACATATCTTTCTCATTTCATGTAGTAACATGATATGAATAACTCACACTTTCCGCGTCTTCATCACGTTCCTTGGTGTAGATCACAATGTATGGCTTTACATTCAGTACTTCTTCACATGAAAGAACAAGTTTTGTTTGTTGCCTCATTCTAAATGGAACCAAACTTTGGAAATACTTAACAATCTTCTGGATACTAAGCGAAGTAGGTGTTGTTATGTTTCGATTATCTCTTTGGAATTTGTTCTTCTTCTCAATGGCCCTAACCTATCAAATACGGAAGTTCTCACAACTGATTTTCCAATCTGATCAAAGATAGAAGGCCTGTTGGAACTAGCATATTCATGTTCGACAATGATATAATTATTGATTTTCCTTCGTATTCTCATATATCCAAGGTCTTCCAAGCAAGACATTGTATAAAGTCTCTGCATCGATCACATGCAACCATGCACTTGATTGCATATCTCTAATTGTGATCCCCAATTTGATAGCACCTATGGATATTTGTCCCCCTTAGTTGAATCCTTTAATCATCAAGAGAATTTCCGAGATTTCATCCATATGAATGCCGAGTTCCTTCATGGTGCGAATTAACAAGATGTTCGATTCTCCATCAATCAAAATGTCATTTACCATTTCATCGCACATATAGCCAACCATGTATAATGGGCGATTATGAGGACTTTTGATGCGTTGCTAGAATTCATGGTTTAACATGTTATATGCCTTACATTTTATGTGCGTTAATGATAAAAATACACTTTGTATGTGCATAATGGATTTTATTTCATGTGTAGGTGAATTGGAGATGGAAACCGAGCTAAATGGGTGCAAATACATCAAAAATACGCTTAAGAGTCGAAAAGGAAACACCCGGGCGTTAGCCGGGCGTTTGGCCCCTAAAGTCAGGCTGTCCCTGGCGTTAGTGGGGCGTTTGTCCCCTAAAGCCGGGCTGACCCTGGCGTTAGGGGGGCGTTTGGGCCCTAACGCCATGCCTGTCCTGACTTTAAGGGGGCGTTTGAGCCCAAACGCCTGGGTACCAATGTCCAGTCAATTTCGAGTTTTGAAGAGTTTAAGTGTTTTCCGATTGGAATAGAAGTCTCCTACACATTTAGGGTTTGTCCTAAACATATAAATAGACCCCAAAACACAACTTGAAAGAGGATTTTTCGAGGAAAGAAGCCATTGAAGTGAAGAACAACGTGTGGATTACTACTCAGTGAAGCAAACATTGATTTTCATAGCTTTTAATAATTATTTTGTAGTTCAATTATGCAAGTTATTTTAGAATTAATTCTTATGAATATGAGTAGCTAATTTTCTTAACCTAGGGTTTTGGTGTAACCCGTTGGGGGATAAACTTATTGTGATATTAATATAGTTTTGATTGGTTGATTAATCTCTATTTGTTCAACTACATTCTTGTTGTAGTTGATTGAAGGGCCCTCAATTAGTTGTTCCTATTTATTATGTATCTACTTGAGAGAGAGTGCATATTTAGGTAGTTGTTTGAATAACATAACTCTCGGAGTATAGACGAAAGTCATAACCGAGGGTTTAGAGGTTGGATTAGAGATAACGATACCTCGGGTGCAATCTAAAGTGAACTGTAATGAAATCTAGCTAGCGTAACTTGAGAGAGTGCGTCTAGTAAATTATCATAATTACTTGAGAGAGATTTATAGTAGATAGAGTGTTCATGATTGATAGAGACAACTAATCAAACTATAGGAAGTACCCGAGAAGGAAGTTTACCAACGGGGGAAACCATAACCTTAGACCTTTATCATAATTGTTTACAACACATTGTTAGTAATTGTTAGTTATTATTATTGTCAGTAGAATTAGTAAAAAATCACCAATTAATATTAAAAAGTCTTTAGAGAATTGATTGAATAAAAATTGCGTATTCTAAAGACTTGATTGATATGTAAATTCCATGTGGGATCGACTCTGGGCATAATACCCCGGATTATATTTGCAACGCCCGTTTATTCTTTTATAAGACATAGTTGAGCGTGATCAAATTTTGGCGCCGTTCCCGGGGAATTCACGGTATTATCAATTGAGTTGGAAGAAATACACAATTCTGAAATATAGTCAATTTTCCTTAAATTTTCGTTTTTACATTGAAAGTTTAACGTTTGCTAACGTGTTGCAGGTGCATGCCTAGAAACTCATCGAGGACTGGTGAAGTAGTTGAAGCCTTATCAGACCACTAGAAAGTTTTCAAGGCCCTAAATTGGACCAACCGGAAAAGCAAACATCAATCACAAATTGAACAAATTGAAACCGACATGGAAGATCCACACAACCGGAACAATAATGGGGATGATGTGGTAGACCCAGTCGCTCAAATAGGGGCAGAGGCTCC
>ML389228.1:0-42491 GCA_005239525.1 Nicotiana knightiana
TTAAGTTTCTCGCTTTAAAGATTGAGTACTAATCTGATTTTAGGAGTTCATGAGCCTTTCTGTCTAATTAACATGATGTTCATTTTAGTTGATTACTAGTTTTGTTGGATAGGCAAGCCTATATTAATTAGACTTTTCTGTTTGTTTACTTACTTGTGGTTTCGACTTTAGTTTCAACAGATCAAATAATGGTCTAATTAGATGATTATACACAACTAATTAACTATACGTTTGAACTAAATAACAGTGAATTGACCTAAGTCTAAAAAGTTTAAAGTAATTGATCAATCTGAAATTAATCAATCCTTAATAAGGCAACAAGGTTTAGCTACTAATTAATTAAATCAGAAAAAAATTACTTATTACCTAATTATTAACCTAACTAACTTTCTTTAATCGAACTAAGATCCTAGAAGGATCAAAATAGTTCAAAAGTTTAGTTTCNGGACTAATCACTCAAGTGACTAAGAGTTAATAGATAAACCTAATTACAACTAATGAAATTGTTTAAACCAATTAATTCAATTGACCACTGATTGAAATTCAAAATGGGAGTTAATTTGAGCTTAAATTGATTAAGCAATTAGGCAATAAGTCACACTCAACTAGTAGACTTAATATTTTTAGTTGAGCTGAGTCCTAAATAACTAGTTAAGATCAATTGACTAATTTTAAGAATAATTGTTTCACTTAAACTCACATTTAAATAATTCTAACTTCTTCAATCTAGAAACTTAATTTAGGTAGATTCTTAAGTATTTAACTGAAAATAAAATCTGTTTAAGACAATTAGTTTGAGGTTAATGGACTAAAACAGATTCATTTAACCTAAGTTAAGAGAACTTAGTTGACTAACCTCCATTGAGTTTAATTAAACTGATGATTAAATAACTTAAACATAGATAAGTAGTATGAAAGCCAACTCTAGGCATTTAATCAACTAATCTTCATTTAATTGACTCAACCTTAGTTAAGAACAATTAGTTGTCACCCAAAAGAACCTTCTAGATTAGATAAATATTAGGAAAATCAGATACTNCCAAAAGGATAGGGTTGACAGCTGTATCTGTACCCTTTTCAGCCCATTTTGGATAGGGAATATGCAAAGCATATCCCTTCCCATTTGTCCCTATATATATACACACTCTTTACCACTGGAAGAGGATTATTTTCAGACCCTTCTTTGAACCTTTTGGACTGAAAAATACAAACCTTGACTACTAAAAGATTTGAAAAAAAATAGAAACAAAAGGATTTGTAGTAGAAGGGAAAACAATCTGAACTTAGGTTGTCTGATAGCTGCGGTTTTCTTTCCTAAAGGACTTGGTTTTGTTTGCTGCCTTAGTTCAATCATTTGGTATTCAAAAAATTATCTTTTCCTAGATTTCTTTGCTGTGATTTTCTTGCTGTTCGTGGGTGCGGGTTGTTGCTGCTGGGTTTCACTTCCTTTTCTGCTGATTTCCATCTGCCTGACCTTTATTTGGTCAGGACTTTCTGTTGTTATCTTACTCTTAAAAGTATGTAAAACTGAGTTTTTCTTTATATATGAAATATGAAGATCTGAAATCTGTTGTCTTTCCCCCATGAATCTACATTTTTAGTTGCTTAGACCTATTTCTGTATAAACTTATGTGCATATATATAGAGTAACACATTATGTTTGTTTAGATTCTAATCTCTGAATTTTACATAAGTCTGTTTCATCTTAAAACTGCCTGTTATATGTCTGTGCAATCAATGTTTATGTTGGAAAATAGCATCAAAGGGTAATGAACTTAACCTCTCATGGTTAAGTTCATCCTACAAAGATGCTGAAATACTGGTTTATTCCAGGTTTTAGATATCTAGATACTGTTATGAAACAGCACTAGGGTAGATGAATTTGACCCTCTATAATGGTCAAATTCACCCCATATCAGGTGCTTAAACAATAGTTTAGTTGCTAAAAGTCACCCTCTTAAGGGTATAAAATAGCTGATCGAAAAGGGCTTTGGAATAAGGAATCTGGACTCTTTAAATGTCAAGATTCATTCTCTAAAAATGCCTAAATTATCAAAGTCCCTGTATAGTTTGGAATTATGTTAGCATNTCTCATGGTCAGTTTGGTTTTGGTAGTTGCACAACACCTAAATTATATTGGGGTGTTCTACAGATTACAAAGAGAAGGCTCGAACGTAAGGCCTCAAGGGAGTTTCGAGTCAGCAAATTAGTTAGAATCTTATTCTTAGCTTCTTTCATTCAGGAAAGTGTATAGCGGCAGTCAAGTTATAATCCCCCTGTATTTCTTTAGCTTTCATTGTAATGTAATTTAAGACTGGACTGTACGCTTAATTTCAGTTTTATTCATGTTCCTGAAATTTCGAGTTTACATTTTTGTCTGTTCTGCAATGATATTAGACNATAATTTGCAAAAATCAATGTACACATATGTGTGAACTTTAATCCTTTAGATGCGTGAGTTTAGGTTGTTTAGAATTGGTAAGGATTACTGTTTCAAAATTAATAAAACTGCCCGGGGTATGATCTTTGTTACAAATCATAAAATTCTGGAAGAATTAGAGTGATTTCATCTTGCCCATTCGTATCAGAATTAACAAGTAACATATTTAGATATCTGAATTTCATAAGTGTATATATCTGAACGAACAAGGGACGTTCTGATTCCCACATTTGCCATCGTTGGCTAAAAATTGATTCTTTTCAGAACTAGTAGTCCTATTACAAAGAGAGTTGACTTAGGATGGCCTAATGTGATAAAACGGGGCTAGATGAGGCCATAGCCCATAAGATGTTCTCTTAGAGCAATGAATATCGTTTTAGGAGATCTTCTAGGTAGAATGAATACCTTTAGTTCGAAATTTTGATAAAAAATCAAATATTATACCAAAGCTACCCTAACCAACACTCGGGAGCGACAACTCATGTCCCCGTCTTCAACTTCAAATTATAATAAAAATCACATGTTGTAATTACGGGTGCATTTCATGTGGCGTAATTATAATGTGTCTAAAAAAATGACAAGTGCACACCATCGTGACTTGTTTTCAAGATAAGTCCATAAATATAAAAAGCGGCTAAAAAGTGAAAAAGGCTAAAAGCACAATAGGCAAAAAATATGTAAATAATCAGACAATTTAGGCCAAATAATAATAGTTGAGCTACCGTGCTAGAACCACGGAATTCGGGAGTGCCTAACACCTTCTCCCGGGTTAACAGAATTCCTTACTCGAATTTCTGGTCGCAGACATTTTAAACAGAGTCAAAATTTCCTCGGTTTGGGATTTCAATAATTAAATGGTGTCCCGGAACACCGTAAAAAATCCGGGTGGCGACTCTGAAACTAATAAATAAATCCCAAATCCGAATAATGTCAATTAAATTGGAAAAAACTCCCATATCCCACCCTTGTCGGAAAAAAAAGGAGGTGTGACACTGGGCAGTTTATATCAAACTTGAGGGCTTGAAATTCATATCTTCTAAAAATGATTTAGAGCTCGGGAGTAAGCGATTTTGAGGAAACGATTCATAGGTAACAATTCCTAACCTTATTTCACTTGTATATCATTTATCTATAGCAAATTCTTCCATGCAATCAATGAATTTGGGTGAAAAATCATGAAAATGGGAAGAAGTTTCCCCAAATAGAAATCCGAGAATTTAATGAGATTTTGACGTCGATTTTTGATGATTCTTATTCGAGTGAGTTCGTGAGTGAATGGGTTCCTAAATTTGTAACTTTCACTCGATTCCGAGATGTGGGCCTGGGGGACGTTTTGGGAAATTTTTCTAATTTCGCGTATTAGCTTCGAACTTATTAGCTATTTTGATTCCTTAAAGTGATATTTATATTATTCAATTGAATTGAATAGATTTGGGCCATTCGGAGTGGGATACTCGTGGCAAGAGCGTGGTTTTGAGTTGTGTAGCGTAATCGAGGTAAGTGGCTTGCCTAACTTTGTGTTGGGGACTTCCCCTTAGGCTATTTTAATACTGTTTTGTTGTTGGGCGCTGTGTACGTGAGGTGACGAGTACGTACATGGGACATTGTTGCTAAAACTCCATTTTTCCCTCCATGACATAAATCATTTCTTTCCTATTTCACTGTCTCATGTATTAATATTTGTAATTTTGATTAAGAAGGAGCATGTCTACCTGTTTTACTTGAATTTCCCCTAGTTGTTACTATGTGCTCCATGTTTAGGTAGTCTTATCCATATTTTTTTTGCCTATGATTTTCGTGAATTGTTTAAATAAATAATATCTGGTATTCGTACTGCATTGCATATTTAAATTGGGACTACGGACGAGATTTCGGGAGCTTTCCCCCTGTACTGTATTGCATATTTAAATTTGTACTACGGACGAGATTCCGAGAGATTTGACGGAACCGAGAGTTAAGGCATGAACGGTGGCAGGTAACTGAATATCATGCACTGGATAACTCTTCTTGTGCACCTTCAACTGTCTGGACGCGTAAGCAATCACCCTATTGTCCTGCATCAAAACCGCTCCCAATCCAACTCTAGAAGCATCACAATAGACTTTGTAAGAACCCAAACTCGTAGGCAATACCGATATTGGAGCTGTAGTCAATGCTGACTTGAGCTTCTGAATACTCTCCTCGCACTCATCGGACCATCTGAATGGAGCACCCTTCTGGGTCAATCTGGTCAAAGATGAAGTAATAGAAGAAAATCCCTCCACAAAGTGACGGTAATAACCTGCCAAACCCAAGAAACTCCTAATCTTTGTAGCTGAGGACGGCATGGGCCAATTGTGCACCGCCTCAATCTTCTTCGGGTCCACCTGAATACCCTCACTAGACACCTTGTGACCCAAGAAAGCTACCGAACCAAGCCAAAACTCACATTTGGAGAACTTTTCATAAAGCTTCTCCTCCCTCAATCTCTGCAACACAACCCTCAAATGCTGAGCGTGCTCCTCCTGGCTACGAGTGTACACCAGGATGTCATCAATGAACATAATAATGAATGACTCAAGGCACGGCTGAAACATGTTGTTCATCAACTGCATGAACACGGCTGGGGCATTGGTCAGCCCAAAAGACATAACCAGAAACTCATAGTGGCCATATCTGGTCCTAAAAGCAGTATATGGAATATCAGAATCCCGAATCTTCAGCTGATGGTACCCAGACCTCAAGTCGATCTTGGAAACACCCTAGCTCCCTGAAGTTGATCAAACAAATCATCAATACGGGGCAAAGGATACTGGTTCTTCACCGTAACCTTGTTCAGCTGCCTATAGTCAATGCACATACGCATGGATCCATCCTTCTTCTTTACGAACAACACCGGTGCACCCCAAGGCGACACACTAGGCCGAATGAACCGCTTATCTAGGAGTTCCTGAAGTTGTTCCTTCAATTCCTTCAACTCTGCTGGGGCCATGCGGTAAGGAGGAATAAAGATAGGCTGGGTCTCAGGCAATAAGTCAATACCAAAATCAATGTCCCTGTCAGTGGCATGCTTGGTAGGTCTGCTGGGAAAATGTCCGGGAACTCAAAGACCACGAGAACAGAATCAATGGAAGGAGTCTCACTACTAACATCCCTCATAAAGGCCAGATAAGACTCACACCCCTTCCCAATCATACGATGAGCCTTAAGAAAGGAAATTGCCCGGCTACGCACGTACTCTATCGGACCTCTCCACTCAATCCTCGGTAATCCAGGCATCGCTAAGGTCACGCTCTTGGCGTGACAGTCGAGAACCGCATGGTATGGAGATAGCCAATCCATGCCAAAAATCACATCGAAGTCAACCATGCTAAGCAATAATAGATCTGCCCGGGTCTCTCGACCCCCAAACGATATAATACAAGACAACCCGGTATACCACAACAGTATCCCCCACCGGAGTCGACACATGAACAGCTGAAAACAAGGACTCACGGGGTGTATCCAAGAAATGTGCAAAGTATGAAGAAACATATGAATACGTAGAACCAGGATAAAATAATATTGCACCATCCCGGTGACAGACTGAGATAATTCCTATAATCATTGCATCTGAAGCTATGGCATCTGGTCTGCCCGAAAGTGCATAGAAATGGGACTGCCCTCCACCTGACCGACCTCCCTCTCTGGAGCAGCCTTTGACTGACTGAACTCCACCCCTGGATGCCTGAGCATGAAGCTCGAGGCTGGCTCCTGTGATGAAATGAACTACCAAAAAGGTGGGGACAATACCTATTGATGTGACCCGGATCCCCACACTCAAAACAACCTCTACCAGCAATTGGCGATGGGGACTGAAGGGAACCCTTGGGACCAGGGTAGTTGCTAGAAGAACCATGTGCTGAGGAACCCTAAACTGATGGTGGTCGAGATGAGCTCTGGGCTGGAAGTGCACTAAATAAGGAACGGTCCGGATGAGAGCTACGGGGACCGTGTCCTGATAAAGCACCACTGTAAGCTGGACGAGCTGGCGGAGGAGGCCTGAATGGTCTGCCTCTGCTATTCCGAGACTGACCTCCTGAGTGATCACCACTATAATTACCAAAACCTCGAGGCCTCTTGTCCTCTCTCTCAACACGCTCCTGTCGGCGCACTGACTTAATCTCCCAGGCTATGTCAACTACCTCCTCAAAAGAAGCACCGAATACCCTCTCCCTGGTTAGAAAAACCCGTTGCTCGTAAGCAAGACCATCAACAAATCTCCTAATCCTCTCCCTGTCTGTGGGAACTAGCTAGATGGCATGACAAGCTAACTCAGAGAACCATATCTCATACTGTATCACGGTCATGTCTCCCTAACACAACTGTTCGAACTCTCTGCGCAGCTCCTCTCTGCGAGACTGTGGTATATACTTCTCCAGAAAGAGAATGGATAAATGGTGCCATGTAAGGGGCGTTGCATCAGCGTGTCTACGCCTTTCATAGGCCTCCCACCAAGCAAGTGCAGCTCCTCAGAACTAGAATGTAGTGAATGGAACCCCACTAGCCTCTAATATCCCTGCAGTACGTAGTATTCTCTGACACTTGTCCAAGAAGGTCTGGTCATCCTCGCCCTCTATACCCCTAAAATTCGGAGGCTGGAGTCTGCTGAACCTCTCCAACCTACACTGCTCATCATCAGCTAAAGCGGGGACTACATAATCCTGTACCGGAGAAATTTGTTGTACTGGGGTTGCCTCAGGTGTTTGAAGTCCCTGGGTGACCTGCTCAGGTGTCCGGGAAGCTGGAGTCTAGATGCCTCCCCCGGCCTGAGAAGTAGTAGCAGTAGTGGACATAGCGACGGCCTGTGCCAAGCTGGTGCACACCATCAAAATCTGGGCTAGGGTTTCCCGAAGACCCGAAATCACAATAGGCAATGCTAGTGCCTGAGTATGCCCCGCTGGAATCTCAGCTAGGGGGACCTGCTCCTGAGTAATGGGAGGGTCCTGAGGTGCTGCCCCGGCTGCTGTGCGGGCTGCACCCCTCCCTCTGCGACAACCGCGACCACGGCCTCGACATCGGGCTGGTCCTGCTAGGATCTGGTCACCACTATCATTAGCACGAGTCCTCACCATCTGTGACAGAATCAAAACAACAGAAGTTTAGTTTCATAGTTCAACAGAGTCGCACGACCGAATTCAAAGAATGTGAGATTTTTCCTAAAGGTTCTGCAGCCTCTCGAAGATAAGTACAAACGTCTCTGTATCGATCCACAAGACTCTACTAAACCTGCTCATGTATGGTGAGACCTATTGAACCTAGCGCTCTGATACCAACTTGTCACGACCCATTTCCGGAGACGTGATGGCGCATGTCGTGGAACCAGGTAAGCCACCCATTTTATCTAACTAAATAAAATTTTCCACATAACGCCCTTTTTAACAAGTTTGAAATCAATAAAAACAATAATAAATTCAATATTTTTAGGATATTAGATAACAGAAATAACGAAAAATAAGACAACAGTTCAATTATCTAACTAACAACAGGAAGTAACAATCAGAAAGAAAACAGTGCACGACATCACCCTTCGTGCTTTTACTCTCATCCTCACCAAACAATAAATAAAGCAAGTGCACGACATCACCCTTCGTGGTTTTACTCTCATCCTCACCAAATAATAAATAGATAGAGCACGGCATCACCCTTCGTGCTTTTAATATCATAACATGGCATGGCATCACCCTTCGTGCTTTTAATATCATAACATGTCACGGCATCACCCTTCGTGCTTTTACACTCTCATCCTAACAATAATCAATACACGGCATCACCCTTCGTGCTTTACACTCTTCCTCATAATAATCAATACACGACATCACCCTTCGTGCTTTACACTCTTCATCACCTAAACAATATCAATAGCATAAGTTTGGTAAGGAAAAATCAACAATATGAATCATAAATCATAACATCCCGGCAAGGGACAACAGTAAAAAATATCATTATCCCGGCAAGGGACACATCTATAACCAATCTCGCTCAAGTACATATCTTTACATAAGATTCCTTAACCGAACAAATACTCAACAAAATCCATTACCAAGAATTTCCACCGAATGAACAAGCACTAAAGTGAAATGCAAGCTACAACACAGTAAAAATCAATGAAAATCACATAATTCAAAATTTCCAACTCACGGGCATGCTTGAGACCAACGTATAGGTACTCGTCACCTCACCTATACGTTGAACATGGTATAAACACACAGCAAATAAGACTCAACACCTATTCCTTCAAGCTAAATTTAGGCCAAACACTTACCTCGACACACGACCAAAATCAAGGCTCAATCACCGCTTTTTCTTTTGAACTCGACTCCAAATCGATTGTATCTAGACATAATTGACTCAAAAACATTAATAAACTCTAAATAATTCAATTCCAATACTTAATTACAGATTTCCTATCATTCTTCCCAAAAAGCCAAAATTCGACCCCGGGCCTGCTTGGTCAAAACACGAGGTTCGAACCAAAACCCGATCATCCATTCACCCGCGAGCCGGAATATGTAATTAGTTTTGAAATCTGACCCCAAAACGAGGTCTAAATTCCAATTATACAAAAAACCCTAACTCTACCCAAATCCCTAATTTTCTACCCTTAAGAACATGATTTAGGCCTAGAAATCTAATGGGTGTTAATGAAAATGGAAGAAAATGAGTCTAAGATAACATACTTATGAATTTGTAGGGAAGTTCCCTTTCAAAAATAGCCCAATTTGGAGTTTGGAAGAAGAAGTTATGAGGTTTTTGAAGAATGCCCGTTTTTGCTACTGTTTTAAGAAGACTGGACACTTACTCTATGCGTTCGTGAGCCTTGGTCGTGTTCGCATAGGCTTAATACCCCAGGCCTACGCGTTCGCGGGCCACAGATTGCGTTCGCACAGTTTTATAGGCTACCCAGCCCCAGGTCCCTCTATACTTTATGTGTTCGCGACTACATGGGTGTGTTCGCATAGAGTAATTTTCCTATGCTCCGCGTTCGCACCCTGTACTATGTGATCGCATAGTGTTACCCAACCCCCTTCCCCGGGTGTGCATTGTGTTCGCATGGATACCCATGCGTTCGCATAGGGTAAATTTCCTGGACACCAGCAACAGCCATAAGACACCAGATTTTCTAAGTAAAAATCACCCCGACGCCTATCTGAAACTCACTCGAGCCCTCGAGGCTCCAAACCAAACATGTACACAACCTCAAATATATCATACGGACTTATTCGTGCGATAAAATCGAAAAAATAACATCTTAAACAATGAATTGAGCATAGAAATCAAAGAAAAATCTCGAAACTTTCAAAGTCTCAAATTTTACAAATACGGGTCCGAATCACGTCAAACGACCTATGTTCCTTACCAATTTTACAGGCAATATATCATAACATATTGAACATGTACCGGGCTCCGGAACCAAAATACGGGCCCGATACCATAAACTTCAAATATAATCAAATTTCCAAAAAGTCCTATATTTCAGTAAAACTACTTTCAAAAATTCATTTCTCGGGCTTGGGACCTCAGAATTCGATTTCGTGCATACGCCCAAGTCCCATTTTTTGGTACGGACCCTCCAGGACCGTCAAATCACAGGTCCGGGTCCGGGTCCGTTTACCCAAAATATTGACCGAAGTCAACTTAAAATTTAATTTTAAAGGCAAAACTAGCATTTTTCTCAGTTTTCATATAAAAGCTTCCCAGCTATACGCCCGGGCTGTGCATGCAAAACGAGGTAAAATAAAAGGATGTTTTCAAGGGCTCAGAATACCGTTTTGACTTGTAAAAATGAGAAATGACTTTTTGGGTCATCACATTCTCCACCTTTAAAACAACCCTTCGTCCTCGAACGAACATAGAAAAGTACCTGAATCCGGGAAAAGATGGGGATATCGGCTCTGCATATAGGACTCGAACTCCCAGGTAGCTGCCACGGCAGGCTGACCTCTCCACCGGACACGAACCGAAGGATAACTCTTCAATCTCAACTGACGAACCTGCCGGTCTAATATGGCGACCGGCTCCTCCTCATAGGTCAAATGCTTGTCCAACTGGACACTGCTGAAATCTAACACATGGGTTGGGTCTCCGTGGTACTTCCGAAGCATAGACACATGAAATATCGGATGCACAATTGATAAATTCGATGGCAACGCAAGTCTGTAGGCCACCTCTCCCACTCTGTCAAGAATCTCAAATGGACCAATGAATCTAGGGCTTAGCTTGCCCTTCTTCCCAAATCTCATCACGCCCTTCATGGGCGATACCCGAAGCAATACCCGCTACCCAACCATGAATGCCAAATCACGAACTCTGCGGTCGACATAACTCTTCTTCCTGGATTGCATTATACGAAGTCTATCCTGAATGATATTAACCTTATCCAAGGCATCCTACACTAACTCCGTGCCCAACAACCGAGCCTCTCCCGGCTCAAACCCAACTGCCGACCGACACCGCCTACCATATAATGCCTCATAAGGAGCCATCTGAATGCTCGACTGATAGTTGTTGTTGTAGGCAAACTCAGCTAATGGCAAGAATTGATCCCAAGAGCCTCAAAAGTCAGTGACACAGGCTCGTAGCATATCTTCCAAAATATGAATAGTACGCTCGGACTGTCCGTCCGTCTGAGGATGAAATGTTGTGCTCAACTCAACCCTCGTGCCCAACTCACGTTGAACTGCCCTCAAGAAATATGAGGTAAACAGCGTACCTCGGTCAGAAATAATAGACACGGGCACACCATGAAGGCGAACAATCTCCCTAATGTAGATCTCTGCCAATCTCCCTAATGAAATGCCTGACTTGGTCAGCCTATCCACAATGACCCATACCGCATCGAACTTCCTCTGAGTCCGTGGGAGCCCAACTACAAAATCCATGGTGATACGCTCCCACTTCCACTCGGGAATCTAAATCTGCTGCATCAAACCACCCGATCTCTGGTGCTCATACTTAGCTTGCTGACAGTTCAAGCACCGTGCTACATATGCTACAATATCTTTCTTCATCCTCCGCCACCAATAATGCTGCCGCAAATCCTGGTACATATTTACGGCGCCAGGATGAATGGAATACCAGGAACTATGGGCCTCCTGCAATAACAACTCATGAAGTCCATCCACATTGGGTACACAAATACGACCCTGCAGCCATAAAATTCCATCATCATCAACTGTAACCTGCTTGGCATCCCCGTGCCGGACCGTATCCCTGAGGACACACAAATGAGGATCATCATACTGCCGGTCTTGAATACGATCAAATAATGAAGAACGAGCAACTGTATAAGTTAGAATACGGCCGGTCTCAGAAACATCCAATCTCATGAATCGATTGGCTAAAGCCTGAACATCCAAAGCAAGCGGCCTCTCTCCGACCAGAATATAAGAAAGATTACCCATGCTTGCTGACTTCCTACTCAAAGCATCGACCACCACATTAGCCTTCCCCGGATGATATAAGATGGTGATATCATAGTCCTTCAATATCTCCAACCATCTCCTCTACCTCAAATTCAACTCCTTCTGCTTGAACAAATGTTGCAAACCCTTGTGATCCGTCAACACCTCACAAGACACGCCATATAAATAATGCCTCCAAATCATGAACTGGATAATTCTTCTCGTGGATCTTCAACTGACATGAAGCATATGCAATAACCTTCCATCCTGCATCAACACTACACCAAGTCCAACCCGAGATGCATCACAATACACAGTATATGGCTCTGAACCTGAGGGCAAAACCAATACCGGAGCCGTGGTCAAGGTTGTCTTGAGTTTCTGAAAGCTCGCCTCACACTCATCTAACCACCTGAACTGGGCACCCTTCTGACTCAACCTGGTCATCGGGGCTGCAATAGATGAAAAGCCCTCCACAAACCGATGATAGTAGCCTGCTAATCCCAAGAAACTCCGAATCTCTATAGCTGATGTGGGCCTAGACCAATCCTTGACTGCTGAAATCTTATTGGGATCCACCTGGATACCTTCTACTGATACAACATGACCGAGGAATGCAACTGAACTCAACCACAACTCACACTTACAAAATTTTGCATACAACTGACTGTCCTTCAAAGTCTGAAGAACGACTCGAAGGTGTTGTTGGTGAACCTCCCGGCTGCGGGAATAAATCCTAAATATCATCATGAAGACAATCCCAAAGGAATCTAGATAAGGCTTGAACACTCGGTTCATCAAGTCCATAAAATCTGCTGGGGCATTTGTCAACCCGAATGACATCACTAAGAACTCATAATGCCCGTACCGAGTGCGAAAATCTGTCTTAGGGACATCGGATGCCCTAATCCTCAACTGATGGTAGTCGGATCTCACATCGATCTTCGAAAACACCTTGACACCCTGAAGCTAATCAAACAAATCATCGATATACGGCAATGGATACTTATTCTTGATGGTAACTTTGTTCAATTACTGATAATCTATACACATCCTCATCGAACCATCCTTCTTCTTAACAAACAACACCGACGCACCCCAAGGCGAGACACTAGGATTAATCAAGCCTTTATCAAGAAAATCCTGCAACTGTTCTTTCAACTCCTTTAACTCTGGCGGGGCCATACGATATGGCGGAATAGAAATAGGTTGAGTGCCCGGAGCCAAATCAATGCAAAAGTCAATATCCCTTTCGGGTGGCATACCCGGCAGGTCTGCAGGGAATACCTGTAGAAACTCACGGACTATGGGCACAGACTGAATAGAAGGAACCTCGGCACTAGAATCACGAACATAAGCCAAATAGGCCAATCACCCCCTTCTCAACCATGCACCGAGCCTTCATATATGAGATAACCCTGTTGGAAGAATGGCCAGGATCCCTCTCCACTCCAATCGAAGCACTCCCGGCAAGGACAAAGTCACAGTCTTGTCATGACAGTCCAGAATAGCATGATAGGGGGACAACCAATCCATCCCCAAAATAACATCGAAATCGACCATATGAGTAGAAGATCTACTCTGGTCTCCAGACCACCGATAACCACTATACATCAATGGTAAACTCGATCTACCACAATAAAATCACCCACTGGTATAGATACATATACAAGAGTTCTCAGGGAATCACGAGGCATAATCAGATAAGGAGAAAAATACAAGGACACGTAGGAATATGTGGACCCCGGATCAAATAAAACTGAAGCATCCCTGCTGCAAACTGAACCCATACGTGTAATGACTGCATCGGAGGCCTCAGCCTCAGGCCTGGCGGGAATAGCATAACGTCGGGGCTAGGCCCCACCAATCGGAACATCTCTGGGTCGACCTACTACGGGTTGTCCTCTACCTATAATAGCATGACCTCCACCTCTGGCACCTCGACATCCACCCCTAGCTGCCTGATGGGATGGTAGAGCACCTGGTGCGAAAATCATAGCACGAGAACCCTGGTGCTGAGAACCACTCGAGGCTCGGGGGAAAATCTAGAAATGTGCCCCGGGCCACCACAAGTATAACAGGATCTCGGCTGCTGAGACTGCTGGCCTTGAAGCTGTCCCTATCGACCGGGGTAACCACTCTAAAAACTCTAGAGTGGCGGTGCACTGATAAGAGCTGGTGGTGCACTACGGGATACCTGGAGTGCTGACTGAAAGGGTCTAGGAGGATGACTACTACCAAAAGAATCTGTGCCTCCAGATGAGGCACCACTGAACCGGCCAAAATGACGAGGCCTCTTGTCAGACCCCTGACTACTACCCTACAATAAGACCATCTCGACTCGCCTGGCCACATTGGCCGCCTCCTGAAATGAAATATCACTGCCTGTCTCTCTAGCCATCTGTAGTCTAATCGACTGAGCTAGCCCCTCAATAAACCTCATCACCCTCTCTCGGTCGGTGGGGAGTATCATGATAGCATGTCGAGCCAAAGTGATGAATCGGGTCTCATACTTTGTAACTGTCATAGAACCCTGCTAGAGACGCTTAAACTGCCTCTGGAGATCCTCTCTCTGGGTGACTAGAAGAAACTTCTCCAAGAACAAATCGGAGAACTGGGTCCAAGACAAGGGCGAAGATCCAGCTGGTCTGGTCAAGCAATAATCCCTCTACCAAGTCTTGGCGGGACAAGTGGAAAGTAGCAAAATCGACCCCATTAGTCTCCACGATCCCCCTGTTCCAAAGAACCTCATAGCAAGTGTCTAAGTAATCTTGGGGATCCTCTGAAGATGCACCGTTGTAAGTAGTAGTGAAAAGCTTGGTGAACATTTCCAACCTCCACAAAGCATTAGCAGACAAGGCTACTCCATCACCAGTCTGAGCCATGATACCCGGCTGAACTGCCTCAGCTGGCTGAGCTACTGGAGTCTGAAACTGAGGAGCCAACTTCTCCGGAGTGCGAGTAGTGGGAGTCTGGGCTCCTCCCCCAGCCTGAGAGACAACTGGTGCTGCAGGAAGCAAACCTACCTGAGCGGCACTCTCCATGACGCCCACTAGGCGGAGCAGAGCATCCTGGAGTATTAGGGTGGCAATGAACCCCTCGAGGACCTGAGCTGACCCCACTAGCAAGGGAAAAACAGTAAAAAATATCACTATCCCGGCAAGGGACACATCTATAACCAATCTCGCTCAAGTACATATCTTTACATAAGATTCCTTAACCGAACAAATACTCAACAGAATCCATTACCAAGAATTTCCACCGAATGAACAATCACTAAAGTGAAATTCAAGCTATAACACAGTAAATATCAATGAAAATCACATAATTCAAAATTTCTGACTCACGGGCATTCTTGACACCAACGTATAGATACTCTTTACCAAACCTATACGTTAAACATGGTATAAACAGAAAACAAATAAGACTCAACACCTATTCACTCAAGCTAAAGTGAGACCAAACACTTACCTCGACTTCCACGACCAAAACCAAGCCTCAATCACCGCATTTCCTTTTGAACTCGACTCCAAATCGATTGTATCTAGACATAATTGACTCAATAACATCAATAAACGCTAAATAATTCAATTTCAATACTTAATTACAGATTTCATCATTCTTCCCAAAAAGTAAAAATTTGACCCCGGGCCCTTTGGTCAAAACACGAGGTTTGGACCAAAATCCAATCACCCCTTCACCCACGAGCCTGAATATGTAATTACTTTTGAATTCCGACCCCAAAATGAGGTCTAAATTCCAATTATACAAAAAGCCCTTACTCTACCCAAATCCTTAATTTTCTACCCTTAAGAACATGATTTAGGCCTAGAAATCTAATGGGTGTTAATGGAAATGGAAGAAAATGAGTCTAAGATTACATACCTATAAATTTGTAATGAAGTTCCCTTTCAAAAATAGCCCAATTTGGAGTTTGGAAGAAGAAGTTATGAGGTTTTTGAAGAATGCCCATTTTTGCTACTGTTTTAAGAAGACTGGACACTACTCTATGCGTTCGTGAGCCTTGGCCGTGTTTGCATAGGCTTAATCCCCCAGGCCTACGCGTTCGCGGGCCACAGGATGCGTTCGAACAGTGTTATAGGCTACCCAGCCCCAGGACCCCTATACTCTATGCGTTTGCGACTACATGGGTGCATTCGCATAGAGTAATTTTCCTATGCTCCACGTTTCCACCCTGTACTATGCGATCGCATAGTGTAACCCACCCCCCTTTCCCCGCATGTGCATTGCGTTCGCATGGATACCCATGCGTTCGCATAGGGTAAATTTCTTGGACACCAGCAACAGCCACAAGACGCTAGATTTTCTAAATAAAAATCACCCCAACATTTATCCGAAACTCACCCGAGCCCTCGGGGCTCAAAACCAAACATGTACACAACCTCAAAAACATCCTACGGACTTACTCGTGCGATCAAATCGCCAAAATAACATCTTAAACAACGTCATATCATAATTGTCATACTGAACCTGTACCGGGCTCCGGAACCAAAATACGGGCCCGATACCATAAATTTAAAATATAACCAAATTTCCAAAAACTCTTATATTTTCAGTAAAACATTTTCTTTCAAAAATTCATTTCTCGGGCTTGGGACCTCGGAATTCGATTCCGGGCATACGCCCAAGTCCCATATTTTCCTACGGACCCTCCGAGACCGTCAAATCATGAGTCCGGGTCCGTTTACCCAAAATATTGACCTAAGTCAACTTAAATTAAATTTTAAAGGCAAAACTAGTATTTTTTCTCAGTTTTTCATATAAAAGCTTCCCGGCTATATGCCCGGGCTGTGCACGCAAAACAAGGTAAAATAAAAGGAGGTTTTCAAGGCCTTAGAACACCACTTTTACTTGTAAAAATGAGAGATGAATTTTTGGGTCATCACAACTCTAGCTCTTTGAAATGAGCCAAACAACGTAAATTGATTTCTCTTGTCAAGAGAAATAGGTTCATGTGATCCAAATCGAACATTAAAGAAAATTCGAAAGGAGATAGAATGACAACTTTGGGAATCTTAGATCTAAAAATCAAAAAAAATCTATGGGGATTTTGGGGAAAACGGTGATGGACTAGGGTTGAGGGGATGATGAGGGTTACGAGGTGAAGATTTTGGGAGGATTTGGAGTTTGGCCATCGGCTCGTAGGGTTTGGGAATTTAGGGCAGCTAGGTTTACTTTTGGGAGAGAGATAGAGAAGTGAGAGGTCTTTGGGGCCTTTGGGGGTGGATTTCAGACACTTTTATGGGGGAGAAGGGATTAGTTCCCAGCCGTTAGATGGTGGGAGATCAACGGCTGGGATTAGCTTAGGGAAAAGTGGGGTCGTTTGGTCGAAGGGGAAGCCGGACCGAGTGAGGGGTTTTGGGGCTTGGGCGGATATAGTTGTTTTGGGCCTCTGAGGCTTGGCCCAATTCAAAATAAGACAACCTTCTTCTTTTCTTTTGTTTTTCTTTCTTTCCTTTAATTTTAAAATCCTATCTCATTAATTAAATAATCTAAATAAAATCCTAAATTAGACTCTAACTTAAATTATTTTTTAAAATTAATCTTACTAATTTAACTTTAGTTAATTCCAAACTAAAAGCTAAAATGTAGACACAACTATTGTATTTTTGTGATTTTTGTTTAATAATGTAATTAATCTATGTAATTAAATCCTAAATGTAATTAAGCTCTAAAATGCTATGCAATGCAACATTAAACATTTTTTGTGTTTTTCTATGATTTTAAGCTATTAAATATGCAACTTAATGAAAAAAATCAATTAAAAGAATTCCTAAAATTCTATAAAATTAAAAGCAATTAGAAAAAAAAAATCTATTTTGGTGGATTTTGTAGGAATATTTTCGTGGGAAAAAAAAGTACGTGCTCACAGTTATAATTAGTTTTTTCTTGGTTTTGGATTATGATGTTCAATTGAACTTTAATTTCTTATTTTTAAAGTATGAATTGGATGTTTGGTTGTTGTTGTTGGATGTTCAGTTGGATTTGTGGTGAATTAGGGTTGTATGTGGTGAATTAGTGGTTGTTAGATGTGAATTGGGGGTATTGGTATGCTGTTTTTATTTGGCAGGTGGTGTAGCTACCAAAACATGCAGTTTCTGCCAAAACTAAACCTAGAAAACCGACCAACATTGATCGGTAACTAATACAAAAAATTTAAATTTCCCATTACAGACCAATGTTGGTCGGTTAATGTACAATGAACTCCCAGAAATTCAACATTACAGACCAAAGTTGGTTAGTTTTTTCCTGCCCTGTCCAGTTTACCGACCAAAGTTGGTCGATATTTTTAAAGTTTAATTATTTATAAAAAATATATTTTACAATACCAACTAATGTTGCTCGGTATTTTTAAATTTTAATTAATTATTAAAAAATATATTTTTCAATACCGACCAAAATTGGTCGGTAAGAAAAATTAATAAATTTAAAACACCGACCAATTTTTGTGGGGAAAATGAAATTATTAAAAGAACATTCCAACCAATTTTTGTCGGTAAGTCAATTAAATTATCAGATGGTCGTCTAGAGCATACTGACCATTGTTGGTCGGTAATTTTCGACCAACTTTAGTCGCGTTTTGGACGATTATTGGCCATTACCGGCCTACGGTGGTCGGTTTTTGTGGACGGTTTTTCCCTAATTTCTAGTAGTGAAGAATTCAACTGAAAAAAATATTTGAAAAAAAAGTTGTGTCTGGACATGAATACAATTTGGAGCTGTTTATGAATTTTTGTGAGTGATTTGAAGCAAAAATTTTGAAAAATAACTTTTTGGAGTTATTCAAATTTTTGAAAAATTTCGAAACAACTTCAAGTGAAATTTGATATTTTCATGGTAAAACAAAGATTCCTAAAAAAATTAAAATTCTTCAAAAAGAAGTAAAACTATTTTATGGCCAAACGGATCCTTAACAGTATAACTTTTAATATCACGTGGAATCTTTTTATTTATTTTAAAAAATAAAATACACATGCACATTGCATTTGTAGCTATATATAGCCATTTAATGAAATTTACAGTGAGTACTCAGATTGAATTCATGTATTGTTCATTTAAACATCATATTCCAAGAAATGCCTAATTTAATGAATTAGTCTAGTAAACAGTCACATAAAATTAGGCGTATCCCTCAGGATTCAACAAGCTCTTTGTCACGACCCCAAAACTAGACTGGCCGTGATGGAGCCTATCATGATACTAGGCTAGCCAATTTACGGTGAAAAACATAAGGGACCTTTTATTAACTTCAAAACCATTCAATTTATCATAAAACTTGCCAAATTAAACATTTCACAAGTACAAATAGTTAAAGGAGAACATCTAAACAATATCCAAAAACTCGGAGTCTACAATCATGAGTAACTAAAGAAAACACAGAGTCTGACACAATTTCCTTAATACAACAATTCTAGGAAATATAAATAACGACAAAATAGGAAGGAGAAGGGTGAGGCTGCGAACGCCGTGCAGCTACCTCACAGTCTCCGACAAAAGCTCCAATGAGGGTGGATCAAATCTCACACATACCTGACACCTGAATCTGCACACAAGGTGCAGGGAGTAACGTGAGTACGCTAACTCAGTAAGCAACAATTATAAATAAGGACTTGAGTGCAGTGACGAGCATTTAAAAATCATGTAAATTCATATAATAAACAACAGTGGAAATAAATAAATCCAGTCAGGAATCTACGTTTCGAAGGTTTCATAAAAACTCCAGATTTTTGTTTGAAATCTCAAATAAAACAGTTGTTCAACATATTCATTAGAGGCTCAATGTAAAGAAGACTGAAAACAGTAGTTTTATGAAAATAAGCCCCTCGGGCACAGTATCACTCACAAATAAGGCCTCTCAGTCAAGCCTCTCAGTCACTTGTGCCTCAACTCTCGTCAATCAGCACTCACACTCAATACTCACGCTCAATAGTTACCATATACTAACCGCTGCGGCATGCAGCCCGATCCATAAATAGTCGACTGCACTCACTGGGGGTGTACAGACTCCGGAGGGGCTCCTACAGCCAGAGCGCTATATCACTACGGCGTGCAACCCGATCCAACATATCTCACTGCGGTGTGCATCCCAATCCATATATATCTCGTTGCGGCGTGCAACCCGATCCATATATCCTCACAATTAGGCCCTCGGCCTCACTCAGTCATCAACCTCACCAGCCACTCGGGCGTTTTAGTAAAATTAGGGGAATCACCCCAAAACAACTTTCATACGTTTAAAAAATAGATTAGTGAAACTGAATCAAACAGTAAACAAGAAAATCATGACTGAGGATATGCTTCCAAATCAAAACAGTGTGAGGACAATAGTGAAAATACCCCTGAGGGTCCAGACAGGTTGGCACAAGGCCCCAAACATGGCTTACAACCCACAACATAGTAATAATCTCTAAGATACGGAATAACATATGATTTCCAGTCAAATACGCGGCTTAGTAGTCGCTACGGGATGGACCAAGTAACAATCCCTACCAGTGCACGCCCACATGCCCGTCACCTAGCATGTGGGTCACCTCATTTATCAAAAACAATGTGAAATACCGGGGTTTCATACCCTCAAGTCTAAATTTACAATCGTTACTTACCTCAAACTGGCAAAAATCCTAATTCGCGATGCCTTTTCCTCTTGACTCGGTCTCCTATTACTCTGTATCTAACCAAAATGTAATGACCCGACCGGTCGTTCCGTGAGATTTACCCCATTTCCTATTGACCCGGCCTCCTATTGATGTATTTGGTCAGTTGGTTTGGGTCCGGAGTGGTTACAATGAGAGTTTAGGCATTTAGCCTTTTAAAGTAGCCTAATTGTTGAGAAAGTCAACTGAGAGTTGACTTATAGGTAAATGACCTCGGAATGCGGATTTTACGGATCGAATAGCTTCGTTAGGTGATTGGGATTTAGGAGTGTGTTCAGAATATTTTTGTGATGTCCGGTGTAGAATTAGGCCTGAATTGGCGAAAGTTAGTTTTTGGCAATTTTCGGTCGGCAGTGGAAAATAGGCTATCGAGGTCAGATGTAATTACGGAAGTTGGAACAGTTTCATAATGTCATTTTGGATATGTCTGCATAATTTCAGGTTAATCGGAGGTGTTTTGGTTGATTTCGGCGTAGTTGGCAAATTTTAGAAGTTTCAAAGTTCTTAGGCTTGAATTTGATGTAAATTTGGTGTTTTCGTGTTGATTTTGATGTTCCGAAGGCTCGACTAAGTTTGAATGATGTTATGGGATATGTTGGTATGTTTTGTTGGGGCCCCGAGGGGCTCGGGATTGATTCGGATGGTTGACGGGGGGTTGAAGTGATTTTTGGAAAATCTGATGTGCTGGTTGCTGGTTTTTTGCACCTGCGGAAGGGGAGTCGCAGGTGCGATTGCGCAGGTGCAGAAGGGGAAGTCACAGGTGCGAAGTCTTGCTGTGTAGGAGAGGTCCGCATGTGCGAGGAGTTTTCCGCACCTGCGATGATGCAGGCGCGAGATTTTGGCTGTTAATTTTGTCATCGCAGGTGTGCACCCTGGGACCGCAGGTGCGAAAATAACTGTGCAGAACAGTATAAAAGGACCCCCTCCACGAAATTTATTAGTTTTTCATCAAATTGCATGCGGGAGGAGTCCATTAAAGGGGGTTTTGAGAGGGGATTTCCAGGTTCTTCATCAAAGGTGAGTTCTTTGATTTGTTAATCCCGTTCCTATGCTATTTTATTGAGATTAGGCTTGAAATTTTAAGGATTTGGGTAGGAAAAAGTTGGAAAATGGGAGGAAGGAATTGGGTTTTCTTTTGAGGTTTTGGAATGGCAATTATGGTCCGACTTGAGGGGTCTTGGTATGTATAGAATCATGGGAGGACAAGGTTTCTAATGATGTAAAAAAATTTGGATTCCGAGATGTGGGCTCGGGGCTCGGGTTTGGCCGAATTTCCAGATTTTGTTTAATTTGATGATTTTCGATTGGGTTGTGTTCCATGAGTATATATTGATGATGTTAACTGGTTTTTGGCTAGATTCGGAGCAATCAGGAGCCAATTTGAGGGGCAAAGGCATGGAGGACTAGTGTCGCAACCCGGTAGAGGTAAGTAATGGTCTTAAATTTTATCCTGAGGGTATGGAACCCCGGACTGCATTATTTTCTCACTAAATCTGGAATGGCGCACATGTCGGATGACGAATATGTGAAGCGTACTGGTTTTTGGATTGGACTAGGTCCTCTCCGCGGCGACTAATTAGTTGCATATTTACTCAAAATCTTATGTTAAATTATGTTCTAAAGATTTGTGATATATTTGGGCTATAAGCCGTGTTTGGGGCCTTGTGCCGATCTGTTTAGACCCTTTAAGGGTGTTTTACAGTTGTTTTCCTCACTACCGGTTGATGGTTTTACTCAGCATCATTGTGCATACTGTTTTATTTGAAACTCCGCCTGATTTACACTACATGAGCATTGAAATGATGTTTTTGGGTTGAGTACCCCATTCTATTACTTCGCCCGAGGGGCTTTTCGAGTGGTTCCACTGAGTGTGGCCGAGGGCCAAGAGTGATGGTGAGGTGCTGAGTGATATTAGCGCTTGGGCTGAAGGAGCCCCTCCGAAGTCTGTACACACCCCCAGTGAGCACACCGAGTGCGAGTGATTGAGTGATTGTAAGGCATACTGTATACACCCCCAGTGAGCGCACCGAGTGCGAGTGGTTGAGTGATTATAAGGCATGAGTGGTTGTGAGGTGCTGAGTGATTGTGAAACATGTTTTCGCCGAGGGGATACTTATGATTTTACTACATTCATTTTTCATACCAAATCTTGTTTTAAAGTTGTTAAAAATGTGCATTGTTTTAAGGACTTTTATGAAGTTGATTTCTAAGGCATAATGATTTCGTATATCTATATATACTATTGGAAAGTAAAGTTGTGTATATTGTGACTTGATGGCATTGATTTTTATGTGATTCCTTGCTACTTAGACTTGATTTATCTCCATTACTACTGAGTTGGCGTATTCACATTACTCCCTGCACCTCTATGTGCAGATTCAGGAGCAGAGATCGAGCATTAGCTTATATATATATATATATATATATATCGCAGCGGAGCCGGATCGTGGAGATATAGAGGTAGTTGTTCAGCGTTCACAACATGCTTTCCCTTCCTATTGTACTTAGCTTTGATTCAGAATTTTTGTATCATAATACTTTATTTTGGATTACTCACTAGATGCTCATGACATGTTGGTTCCGGGTTTTGGGGATGGCGGTACTGTATATATATAAAACATGCCTATTATGTTAAGTAAACTTTCCGTATATTGTTATGAATTGCTTGAATCTTAAATGGGATTTTCAAAAGAAATTGTGAACACGCGGTAGTCGGCTAGCCTAGTTCCACGATAGGCGCCATCACAGCGGGTTAGGATTTGGGGTCGTGACAAAAAACCAGATTTATATCATCAATATATGCTAAAGGAACAAAACTCACTCGAAAATAATCAAATTACATCAAAACTCTCGAAATTGGCCAAACCCGACCCTCAAGCCCACGTCTCGAAATTCGATAAAAAGGAAAAGTTGGAATCATTATCCACTCCCGAGTCTATCCATATCAAATTCATCGAAATCCGACATCAAATGGCCATTCAAATCCCCAAAAGAATTTCTGGAACTTTTCTCCCATTTTCTCCCAATTTTCACCACGAATTTCAAAATTAAATGATAAAATTCAAGACTAAATCATGGAACTAAACCAAATATGAGTGAAGAACACTTACCCCAATTACTCTACTGAAAATCTACTCCAATGTTGTCTTCTCCCGAGGTCTCTAATGAATTATGGAGTTATGGCCTAAAACCCTCGTTTTTGAAAAAAAACATTCTGCCCAGGTCCTTTCTTAAGTGCGATCGCGTCAATTCCCATGTGATCGCATAGCATAAATGACACAGCCACTTAATTAACCTTACGCGATCGCCAACTAACACACGCGATCGCCATTCAATGCATCATAGCCACACATACGATTGCGTACTCCTACACGCGTTTGCATAGCACACGCGCCTCAACCTTCACTCGCCCCCTCACTTCTACGCGAAAGTGAACCTCACCACGCGTTCGCAAAGCACCAAGTCCACTCTCTCACGCGATCGCGGCCTACCCTATGCAATCGCATAGAACCACTTACTGCCGCTCCCGACTAAGCCTAAGTGATCGTGAACTTACTCACGTGATCGCATATAAGAACACCAGAACAGAATACCAGCAACAATCTGCGAACTTTCAAAACCAAAAATTGGTCCATTAACCACCCGAAACACTCCTGAGGCCCTCGGGACCTCAACCAAACAAGCCAACACATCCCATATCCTCATTCAAACTTAGTCGAGCCTACGAATCACTCAAAACAATGCCAAAATACCAAATCAACCTCGGATTCAAGCCTAAGAACTTAAAAACTTCTAAATTTCGCAAACAACGTCGAAACCTACCAATCACCTCCAAATGAACTGAAATTTTGCACGCACATCCCAAATGACACTACGACCCTGCTCTAACTTCCGGTGTTGGGAAATTTGTACATTCTGTTGAGATTCTATATCGAGACCGTTAGTTTTCCTTTTATTATTGTTGCTATTCAGTAGCTGTTAAGCTTACCTAGTCCCTAGGACTATGTTCCATTACAACACCTAACGGAGGGAAATTTGGGTCGTGATAAGTTGGTATCAGAGCTCTAGGTTCATAGGTGCTACGAGTCATAAGCGAGTTTAGTAGAGTCATGCGGATCGGTACAGAGACGTGTGTACTTATCTTCAAGAGGCTACAGAATTATTAGGACAATTTCCCTTCCTTCATTCCTATCATGCGAGTTTATTGATCTTGAAGTTTGAAATTATTGTTCCATTCTCTCACCGATGGTGAGGACACGAACGGCGGTTCCTGATGATGTTACCCCGAAGCAAATGTCGCAAGGGTCAGAGACATAGGACAACAAGGAGCACGTGTCGCAGTTAAGATGCCTACTAGAGCAGCCGTGGAGGAGTTGTCAGTAGATTCTAGTTGGGGGACAGGTACTGGGGGTTCCTGTTGCTACCTCGGACTTCAGGAGACCTGAGCGCAGATTTTCGTATAAGTGGTACATTGACTCAGGTAGGGTTGATTCTAGTGCACCAGTTGCTTCACAGATAAGGGGAGGAGTTCAGACTCCCACCGTCTACACTCCAGAGCAGTGAGATAATATTGGTTAGGTACGAGTTGTCATGACAGCATGACATCTGGTTTCAGTTCAGCCATGGTTAGGGTAGCAACATCAAGGGAAGAATACCTTGGACTTGAGAGGTACAGAAAGTATCACCCTTCTATCTTTCAGTGGATTGGTAGCAGATAATGCCCAGGGTTTCCCGGAGGAGTGTCACTATATTCTTCGTGCTTCAGGTATTGTGGAGACGAGCAGGATTGCTTTTGTCACGTATCAGGTTCAGAGTAGTGGGTTGATCACTGGTGGCGGTATATGAGTTGGCGTAACCAGGCTGAGTTAGCTTCACTAGCATGGATTCAGTCTTTCGGAGATGCTTTGAGAGAGGTTTCAACTCAGTTCCTTCAGGATGTACAGCGCGCAGAGTTTAAGCAGTTACGTCAGGGCGCTATGTCACTATTGGAGTATGCCGTTAGATTTAGTGAGTTGGCCAAATATGCACTTCGCTTGGTTGCTTCAGTTAGGAGATTAGTCCATAGAGTCATTTGGGAGATTCAGGCATGATATTCAATTCAGCGGGACTCGAGAGTTAGAGTAGGATGCATCATTTTAGTAGGTAGTACGGATCGTTCGCCGGTTAGGAAATAGAGCACGTGGGACTAGGAGCGAGAGGACAAACGATATTAGGGAGAGAGTCCAGGGAGACAATGAGGCCTCCTAGATCAGAGGAATCTACTGGTCTGTATTATGGAGGCAAGGTACGACACGGTAGAAGTTTTGTGGGTCAACCAGATCAGTTTGCATTACCAGCTTTGTATGGGATTTCAGGTACTCATGGGTCTCAGAGGATTCGTATTGTGTGTTTTCCACAGCCATGTCGGCAGAGAGATTTTTTTCAGTGTGGAGATATTAGCCACATGGTGAGAGATTATTCCAGGATTCAGGTAGGTGTGTGGTAGCAAGGTATTCAGGTGAGTAGAGGGCGCCTAAGAGGGGGAGACTCGACCTATTGTTGTGTTTCATATAGTAAAATAGAGGCTGTTGTGCCAGATATCATCACCAACGTATGTTTTGATGTGTTACAGAGGGGCACCAATTGTATTTCGTTATAGTTCTGCTAGTCGGGACGAGTTTATTTATTTGTTGTTTCATTTGTGAGTGAGTTCCATGTTTTGACTCCATTTTGTGTTTGCTCCTGTTGGGAGATTCTATGAGTAGTAGCCCGTGTCTATCATTGTTTATTTCATTCTTGATAGTGGTGAAACTGGAAGTGAGTCCTTGTTGTTCTTCGTAGTAAGCTTTATGTGATTTTCCTGAGTATTTTGTTTACGAGTTGTGATTCGATACTCCATCGAGATGTGAGATCAACTAGAGTTATGATTTTACCAGCTGAGATGAATTAGTGGAGGAATTTCAATTGTTATGATATATTTTCGGTATGTGATTCAGAGTTGAGGGCGAGGCCCTCGTGATATTTGTGATTCGATATGTTTGGATCGGGGTGAGTACCGTGGTGGAAATTTTATCAGGATGGAATCCTTGTGATTTGTTCATATGCTTTGCTTTTTCCTTGTTATATTGCTTCTGGTAACTCAGTATCGATAGAGAGTAATGCATATGGGTTTGTTTGATCGTCCCTTATATGTTTCTATATTCATATTCAGTCATTCTCGTTATGTGCTCCATTAGTTTTAGCTTGCGGGATGGGTGCCTGGTGGTGTTAGTTGTGGCTTGGTGATTCGGGTGTTTAATAATGAAGTCTTCTTTTTTATTGCATCATTATCAGTATTATGGGGTTTCGAACAGAGTTCTTTCAGATATGAGGCTAATTGCCAATGTTGAGTTGATTTCGGGCAGCCATTGTGATCAACAGTGATATTTGCACCTATGTGTGATGTGTTATGTTGTGTGGTCGTGCCTTGTGGGTGTAGTCATGAGTCGATGCAGCTGATTGAGGCTAATGCTGGATATGGATTTAGAATCGGGTCTTTTGTAAATGAGTGAAGGGTGAGAAGTAGATATATGAGGCTTATCGGTGGTGATGTGAAGGCTATATTAAGGTTGTGATTGTTTCATCGGGCTTATATGGGTTGGGGTGACGTGGTATCACCGCGGCTATGTGTTGGAAGTATACCATCAGTGATTGGATGAGTTCAAGGTGAATATTGGCATGTTCGAGGACGAACGTTTGTTTAAGAGGGGGAGATTGTAATGACCCAAAAGGTCATCCCATATATTTATAGCTAATTCTATGTTTTGAGGTCGTGAAAACCCCCTTCTATGTAACCTCGATTTGCGTGCAGAGCCCGAGCGTGTAGCCGGGAAGCCTTTAGGTGAAAAAATTGATAGAAATGATAATTTTGTGTTAGAAATTTGAATAAAGTTGACTTCGGTCAACATTTTAGCTAAACGGACCCGGACCCGTGATTTGACGGTCCCGGAGGGTCCGTAGGAAAATATGGGACTTGGGCGTATGCCCGGAATCAAATTCCGAGGTCCCAAGTCCGAGAAATGAATTTTTAAAAGAAATTTTTTTCTGGAAAATATAAGAGATTTCGAAAATGAATTTCTATGTGTAACCGGTGGTATCGGACCCATATCTTGGTTCGGGAGCCGGGTACAGGTTCGATATAATATTTTTGTCATACCTGTAAAGTTTGGTAAGAAACGGACTTCGTTAGATGTGATTCGGACCTTACATGCAAAATTTGATGTTTAAAGAAGTTTTGAGAAATTTCATTGATTTTGGAGTTTAATTCGATGTTTATGATGTTATTTTGGTGATTTGATAACATGAATAAGTCTGTAGGATGTTTTTGAGGTTGTGTGGATATTTGGTTTTGAGCCTCGAGGGCTCGGGTGAGTTTCGAGTAGGTGTCGGAGTGAAAAACTTATGAAAAATCTGGTGTTTTGGCAATTTTCTGGTGTATGGTGTTTTACTCTATGCGATCACATATGTATAGTTGCGATCGCATAGCTTTGAGAAGGGGGCTGGGTAGATACCCTGTGCAACCGCATATGCACGTTCGCGATCGCATAGGGTGGGGTCAGTGATACTGTGCGATCGCAGGGTATCTTTCGCGATCGCGGTGCCTTAGAACTCAGCTCTCGATGCGATCGCAGCTCCTTTTTCCCGATCTCATAGACCAAAAAGTGCCCAGTTATTTAAATGCCCAAAAACAAAATAGTTACAGGATTCTTCACCATTTTTCACAAAGGCTTTCTTCTCCACACATCTTGGGCGATTTTTGAAGAACTTCTTCACCATAGCTTCATAGGTAAGTAATCCTAACCTCGTTTTCTTCAATATTTATCAACATCCATTAGATTCTAGGCCTAAAAACATGGAATTTAAGGTAGAAATTAGGGATTTGGGTAGAGTTAGGGATTTTTGATTATTTGGGAATTTGACCTCGTTTTGGGGTCGGGTTTCAAAACAAATTATATATTCGGACTCGTGGGTGAATGGGTGATCGGGTTTTTGTCCGAACCTCGTGTTTTGACCAAGCGGGCCCGGGGTCGATTTTTGGAATTTTAGGAAGAATGTTGGGAATTCTATAATTAAGCATTGGGATTGAATTGTTTAGCATTTATTGATGTTATTGGGTCAATTATGTCTAGATACGATTGATTTGAAGTCGGGTTCGAAAGGAAAGCGGTGCTAGAGGCTTGATTTGGATTCTTGGAGTCGAGGTAAGTATCTTGCCTAACCTTGTGTAGGGGAACTACCCCTTAGGATTGAGTCTTCTTTGTTGATTGTAGTCCGTGTATACGAGGTGACGAGTGCATAATTGGACTTATTTGTTAATAGATTGTCCTTTTAGGATTCGTAGGTTCTTATGTTACCTGTGTATGAGATGGAATTGTTACATTTGAATCCTTGGTTGTTAATTTCATCCTTTCCTGCTTAAATTAGAATTACTTGCTTTTGGATTCCTTTGACGGCTATTTGATCTTAATTGACTTAATTAAATATCTTACCGCTCTTATCTTCATGCTATACTTGCTTCCTAAAACTGCCAAATTGACCATACTAGTGTTATCTAGCTTTATAGTTGTTTAGCCGTAGTTAGAATATCCGTTCGTTGGTGTCAAGCATGCCCGTGAGTCTTAAATTGCGCTTTATATGATTTTTCCCTTATGTGCTACTTGGACCTAGTTGATAAACATTTATGTTGTTGGTAATGTCTTGATGTTGCCTATTATTGGGCCCTTGTTTGAGCTGAGTTTTATTTCGTAAAGTTAATTTTTGAGGCGAGATTGGTTATATCTGTTTTCCTTGCCGGGATGATGTTGTTTCATTGTTGACTCCCTTGCCGGGGTGGTATGATTTCTATTGTGTTTATACTTTTAATGATGATGTTTGCGTTGTTGACTCCCTTGTCGGGATGTTGTGATTTATGGTTCTTATTGTTGATTCTCGGATGTTGTGATTTATGGGTCTTATTGTTGATTTCCCTTTAAATTGTTGTTTATTTATTTATTGCATAAGAGGACATTCCGTGCCGAGTGTTTGTGAGGTTATGCACGAGGGGACATTCCGTTCCGAGTGTTTATTTATTTATTGCACGAGGGGACATTCTGTGTCGAGTGTTTATTTATTTATTACACGAGGGGACATTCTGTGCCGAGTGTCTGTGAGGTTATACACGAGGGGACATTCCGTGCCGAGTGTTTATTTATTTATTTCACGAGGGGACATTCTGTGCCGTATTTACGCATTATTATTTCCTTTGTTCCTGTTTGCTATGTACTGCACTTGTTTTCGTGAGGATGAGAGTAAAGAACGAAGGTGATGCCATGCACTTGTTTTGGTGAGGATGAGAGTAAAAGCACGATGGGTGATGCCGTGCACTTGTTTTGATGAGGATGACAGTAAAAGCACGAAGGGTGACGCCGTGCACTTGTCTTTGCATGTTATTCCGTTGTTTTAAATTTGGATATTCCTACTGATCTCTTATTGCATTTATTGGCAAGATTTGATATTCCTCCTGTATTGCATGGCAAATTTCTTAGTTACGGATTGAGTTCCGGTGGATAAATCTTGAGGAGATTTTGATCAAGGGATTTTCTTGAAAAGTATTATTGAAAGAGCAATAGTTTTGAAATGATTACGTTTGAATGATTTTTACATCGAGGGTATATTTGAAAAGCACTAGTCTTGCCTAATATGATATTTGGAAGTCATTTATTGGGAAGTTTCGTATTTTTAAAGAAACTATGTTTTATGTAATTCCCTCTACTTATATCTACTTTTGGAGAAAGTATGTTTTCAATGGAAACTCTTCCATACAAAAATGATTTTATTTGCAAAAGGTTTTTCATATGAACTGTTGTTTAAAGATTTCTACCAGTTACGGATTTTAATGGCTAAGGCCCGGTGTGAACAAACCAACATGGAGTTGAGTTATTGGTGTCCTCTATTGTATTGTGTTTCCTATCAATTCGGCTTGTTTTGCTGTCCATCTTTCTGTGTATTTTTGTGATGTTTCGCGATTGATTTATGAAATTTCCTTCCGCTTTATATTGTCATTGTCGTAAATTATTCCGTGAAGCCTTAGGTAGATGTAACATTCGGTCATTTCTATATTCATGTTATTTATTTTGTAGACCAGTGGTGTCTTGACTAGTCCTCGTCACTACTCCACCGAGGTTAGTCTTGATACTTACTGGGCACCGCTGTGGTGTGCTCATACTACACTTCTGCACATATTTGTGTGCAGATCCAGGTATATATTGTAGTAGTTGTGTGGATGATGGCCGAGGAGACTCAAGGTAACCTGTTGCTGCGTTCACAGGCATCGGAGTCACCTTCTTTGTATTTATTATTCATACACTGTTATATTTCTTTCCAAACAGATGTACTTAGAAGTTGTAGAAGATTCGTAGAGCTTATGACTTGGATTACCGGTTTTGGGAAAGTTTGTACATTCTGTTGAGATTCTATATCGAGACTGTTAGTTTTCCTTTTATTATTGTTATTATTCAATACTTGTTAAGCTTACCTAGTCCCTAAGACTAGGTGCCATCACGACACCCAACAGAAGGAAATTTGGGTCGTGACAGTAATTTTCGTCTTCTAAATCACCATTGAAAAATGCAGTTTTAACATCTATTTGGTGAATAAAAAGTTTATAAATAGAAGCTAAGGCAAGTAAAACACGAATTGAGGAAATTCTAGTTACATGAGCATAAGGATCAAAACAATCAACATTTTGCTTTTGAGAAAAATCTTTTGCAACAAGTCTAGCTTTATATTTATCAATGGAACCATCCGAATTGAGTTTCTTCTTAAAAATTCATTTACAACCAATGAGTTTAGCTCCCTAAGGTAAATCAACTAAAATCCAAGTTTTATTTTGTAAAATTGAATTTAATTCTCTACATCAATAGATTCTTTCCAAAGTAAGGCATCAGACGAAGAAATAGCTTCAGAATATGTCAAAGGATCATTATCCACAAGATATGTATAAAAATCATTACCAAAAGCTTTTCCTTTCCTTTGTCTTTTGCTTCTTCTTAAATCCTCACTTTAAAAATTATTTTGAGTAGTAGGAACATGAGTAATACAATCATTTGGAATAATAGGAGCTTCAGAAATATTCTCAAATTTTAAAGGAAAAATACTTTCAAAAAGTTCAGCATTGATTGTTTCAACAATAGTATTGTGTTCAAGCACATCACTTTTGACTACTAAAAATCTATATGCTGCACTGCTTTCAGCATACCCAATAAACATACAATCAGATGTTTTAGACTCTATTTCCTTTTCTTAGGATCGGGTAACATAACTTTGGCAAGGCATCCCCACATTTTCAAATATTTCAAGTTAGGAAGATACCCCTTCCACAACTCATAAGGAGTTTTACATGTTTTCTTATAAGGAATCCTATTTTTTAAATGACAAGCAGATAAAATGGCTTCACCCCAAAGATTATCCGGAACACCAGAACCAACAAGCACACTGTGTACGGCTAAAATCGGGCCTCTCCGATTTTATGATCATTACGGCGCTTCATATCCCGTCTTCAAGAGGCTCAAAGCAGTTCGAGTTTTTATATCAAGGGGGAATGTCGAGGAATCTCCATGCTCGACCTCGAGGCAGTGTAAATCGAAGAACATCATGAAAAAGCAGGAAATTCCCAAAAGGAACGTGGTTAAAGCTGACCAAGTACGCAAAATAGTACAAGCCCGTACCGTGGCATTAAATGGTTGTACCATCCATCTATCTTTGTAATAATTACACATGTACTATGTTGGGATTCCCCCTCTTATATAAAGGGGAACCTTGTAATTTTGTAACATACATGATATTCAATACAAGAACAAGAACATTCTCTTCCACTTAACCCAAACATTCTCTACATGAAAACAATAAATGAAAGGCAATAAATCAAATGAACAATTGTAGAGAATGTCTAACTCAATAAATGCACATGAAAACCGCGGTCCTGAGGATCATGGAGTAAATACCGCAACTTTTTTAGGTGTCGGTGTACCACCGTAAAACTCTGAGGGGGCACCAGTGCAAATCCCCGTCGATGAAGGCTCACGTAATGCTCAACATGTCGATGTAAGCTCTCGTAGACGGGAGTGTGCGCGAAGAAGACCAGCATGAAGCACAGATAGCCCCTGCTCAAAAGTAAAGGGAAGTTAGCCTTCACGTCATTTTTGAGATGTTGCAAGCACAACAGGTGGCTATTGCTCAGCTACAGAGCCATCAGATAACTCCAAGCACAGCACCACCACAAACGGCTCCTCAAGTCGAACAAGTACCAGAAAGGTCGAGCAACAATGGGTCAGCGGCCGACCCCGCTATTATGAAGATGCTTGAGGACCTCACAAAGAGGATTGAATCAGGCGAAAAGAAGATAGAAGCTAATGACAAAAAGGTGGAAACCTATAACTCGAGGGTTGATCAGATCCTAGGCGCACCCCCGATTTTGAAGGGTCTATATTCAAAGAATTTTTTGCAAAAGCTATTTCCATCAAGTGCGGCTCCGAAGCCCATCCCAAAGAAATTCAGAATGCCCTATCTCCCGTAGTACAACGGGACCTCGGACCCCAATGAGCACATTACTGCTTACACTTGTGCTGTGAAAGGGAACAACCTAAGAGATGACGAGATTGAATCCGTCTTATTGAAAAATTTGGAGAAACAATGTCCAAAGGGGCCATGATGTGGTATCATAACCTTCCCCCGAACTCGATAGATTAATTTTCCATGATGGCAGACTCTTTTGTGAAGGCGCATGTTGGTGCCATCAAAGTCGCTACAAGAAGTCTGACGTCTTCAAAATCAAACAAAGAGAGAATGAGATGTTAAGGGAGTTCGTATCCTGCTTCCAGTTGGAACGGATGGAATTACCTCCGGTCTCCAACGATTGAGCAGTACAAGCCTTAGCTTAGGGCTTGAACGAACGAAGCTCGATAGTTTCAAAGCAGTTGAAGCAAAACTTGATCGATTATCTCGCTGTAGTTTGGGCGGATGTGCACAACAGGTATCAGCCAAAGATTAGAGTCGAGGATGACCAATTATAATGGCTTGGTATATCCCAACAGGTTCTTAACAAAGGAATCGAGGCTTCCATAAAGTGATCTGAGGCCAAGCAAAGAAAGGTATCAACCGTATATAGAAATCGGAAGAATATCCCGAGGCGTAACATACCTCGAAGTGACCAAAGGATAGATCGAGGCCAGAATTCACGGGGACTCTTGAACAAAGCAGGGTTCGACAGGCACAAAAGGCCGGTATAGGCACCCCAGCTATCTGAGTACAACTTCAACATCGATGTTTCAGACATCGTATGGGCCATAAGTAAAATCAGGGACACAAGGTGGCCAAGACCCGTGCTATCAAATCCTTCACAGAGGAATCCCAACTCGATATGCGAATATCACGGTACCCATGGTCATAGGACCGAGGATTGCAGACAGCTTCGAGAAGAGGTGGCCCGACTGATTAGTATAGGGCACCTTCGAGAGTTCCTCAACGACCGAGCCAAAAACCAATTTCAGGAAAGAGAGACAAACAAGAAAAATGAAACAAAGAACCACGGCACGTCATCCACATGATTATTGGTGGATTCAACATCCCTCACGGACCCATTTTCAAGCAAACAAAAGTATCCATCACTAGGGAAAAGCGAACTCGGAGCTACATACCTGAAGACGCTCTTTCATTCAGCGAAGAGGACATCAAGACCTTATCTCTACCTCATAATGACGCATTGGTAATTTCTTTTCTTTTGAATAAATTTCAAATCAACTCGTGGATCCAGGTAGCTCGACCAACATCATTAGTTCGAGGCTGGTAGAGCAACTCGGATTTCTCAGCCAAATCGTGCCCACCTCTCGAGTCCTCAATGGATTCAATATGGCGAGGGAGATAACGAAAGGAGAGATCATCCTCCCAGTCAACGTGGCCGGTACTATGCAAGATACCAAGTTTCATGTCATCGAAGGTGACATGAGATACAATGCATTGCTTGGAGGGCCATGGATTCACAGTATGTGGGCGGTGTCGTCAACTGTTCATCAAATGATGAAGTTTCCTACTAAGGATGGAGTAAAAACAGTGTACGGAGAGCAGCACGTAGCAAAAAGAAATGTTTGTAGTACACGATGTGGAACCAAGACAGATACCTTCTACAGTGAAGGAGCCAAAGAACAAGCAAACAGCCGAGTAGCAATCACAAACCACATTCTCGGATGAACGAATAAAGGACCGTGCCGCGTCCTCAGAACGAATGCCCAAAGCATATCGAGGCATATCAAGGCTTGAACGCCACCGCAGTTAAGGTACAACCCTCTCCCTCTTTCCTTCACATTTTACACTAACCTATGTGCAGGTGTTTGATTGAAAGGAATCGAAGTACCCTCCAGCTCGAAGGCCTTAGGTTTTAAAGAATGTGTTGCACTCTTTTTCCCTCACATCAGATTTATCCCAAAAGGGTTTTACCGACAAGGTTTTTAATGAGGCAACATTTATATGATACCTAAGGAGAACTCAACAAGTATTCAAGGCTTCTCTTCAATCAACCTCAAATACTGAGGGGCATCCCCCGGGAGATCACCTCCTCGAAGAAACTAAAATATTCCAAATAGGGTCTCAACAGGAGAACGATGTATAGAACCAAACGGTCGAATGAACCGCGTCCACGTAGAATAATCGAACCCTCGATGGTAAAAAAATGTATACTTGTACCAATTAATCGGAGGAGAATCTTTTATCATCAAAACACTTTGTGCATCAAAGAAGTTTCCTATTTTCACAAGAAACAGCCCAGGGCCAAATATTTTCCACACGCTCGGGGACTGACACCAAAAACTCGAGGCCGTAAGACCTCAGGGCAGGCAACTTCTCATAATCCCTCCATGAGGAACCAATATAAGTCCTCCATGAGGCAATATTGCACTTGTAAGCCCTCAACGAGGCAACGTCAAATTTGTAAGACCTTAAAAGAGGCATAACCCCGACTCGAGGATTGTCCTCGACAGTCACCCCATTAAGTCATCAAAAACTCGAAGCTATAAGACCTCAGGGCTGGCAACTTCGAGCTCATAAGCCGTCCACGAGGCAATATCAATACCATAAGCCCTCCATGAAGCAACATCAGCAATGTAAGCCCTCCATGAGGCAATATCAACAACATAAGCCCTCCATGAGGCAATATCAACAACATAAGCCCTCCATGAGGCAATATCATTGATGTAAGACCTCCATGAGGCAATATAAATAACATAAGCCCTCCAGGAGGCAATATCATTGACATAAGCCCTCCAAGAGGCAATATCAACTCCGACTCGGGGACTGTCCTCGACAGTCGGCTCATCAAGCTATCTAAATCGAAGTCGTAAGACCTCAGGGCTTGAAACTTCGAGCTCATAAGCCCTTCATGAGGCACCAATGTAATCCCTCCATGAGGCAATATCAAAAATATAAGTCCTCCACGAGGCACCGATGTAAGCCCACCATGAGGCAATATCAAAACTATAAGACCTCAATCAAGGCATGTACAAACTTGTAAGACCTTAAAAAGGCATAATCTTGATATCAAAATCAAGGCTATATATCGAACTTGTAAGACCCCTAAAAAGGCATACCCTCAATATAGACGACGAGGCTATCTCACTCAGGGACTAAAAGGCTATGGCCAAATACGATGACTACTGTCATAAGGGTCCAGCCAAACTAACGCGACTAGGAGACGTCCGACTGTTATCATGAAATTACAGGCCTCCAATTACTTTGAAAAAAATTTGAAAAGAACTCGTTAAAGTTCGTACCGACCTAACGCGTAAGAGCCCAAGTCGCCAGCTACATTAAAGGTCGTACTGAGCTAATGCGTAAGAGCTTAAGCGCCAGCCTAAAGATCCTCAGGGCCGATTTAAAAACCTAAGGGTCGATGAGCTTGAGTCGAAATCCGACTCAAAGACTGAGTCCTAAAAGGTTAACTAAAGCGCCTCAGGGCCAAATACGTAAGAGCCCAAGTCGGAAACTACATCAAAGGTCGTACCAACCCAATGCATAAGAGCCCACGGGCCAGCCTAAAAAACCGTCAGGGCCAATTTTATAACCCCGAGGATTTCATTTTGAAGTCTAATTCATCGAGCTAATTATCGACAAGCAAAATAGAAATACCAAAGAAGTTTATATAAATATGCATTACAAACATATATTTACAATGCTCCCACATGAGTTTTATACAAAAGACAAGAAAGAAAAATCTAGTCCACTCTCGGGACCAGCTCCCTCGACGGCCCCTCGGACCAGCTCCCATAGCGGCTTTCATATATCAGCATCGGCTCCAGAGGAAAGGAAAAACTCGGCGCCAATCTCATCTGCATTGGCCTTCTTTATCTCTTCTGAGAGGTCAAAGCCCCTAGCATGAATATCCTCAAGGGTCTCCCTCTGAGATCTGCATAGGGCATACTCATTGCTCCTCCTCTCTCTGTCAAAAGCTCCCCTCAGCTCAGCCTGAGCATTAGCAGAATAAATAAATGGACACTTTCTTATCAGCCTTTGGTTGAACTTCTTCAGCTTCAGCTCGAGCATCCACGACCTCGGCCTTCATCTTCAAAAGATCAGTCTCAAGCTTGGAATCCTGCTCGTCTGAATCGAGCTACTTTCTCGGGAATTGCAAAGTTGTATCTCGAGGGCAGAAGCCTTGGCCAAGGCATTATTTTGGGCCACATCGTGAACTCCTATCTGCGCCTTCAACGTATTGCATTCGGAATTTACTTGCCCGACTTCGGCCCCAAAGGCGTTGCAACGCTTCTATTTTTCTCTGCAGCTGAAACACCGAAACAATAGTTCTCAAAAACAGGAAAGGATGCATGTACTTCCTTAGGATAAGGATTACCTGATGCTCGAGATTTCCTTCGTAGTTTAGACTTCTATGCATCTCCGATCGAAGGTGTATCAACTCTTTTATTTTCTTATTGCAAAGAAGCCTGAGAGATTTCTCCTTGCCCGAAGCTTCCAGCAACTTTGCTCGCATTGGAGCAGCTCGAACTTGATCTTGTCAAAGGCCTACGAAAAAGAAGCTTCAGTACAAAAGATGAAAATACGAAGCTGAGAACCCAACAAAATCAACCAAAACTCACCATGGAACAGAGCCACTGAACCTCCTCAAAAGTTGAGTGTGCGCCTACTGGCCTGGTCCCATCGGCCCCAGTTGAACTGTTCTCCGTGGGGATATGATCGTTCGAGACCCCACTTGATTTAGGCAGCCCTTGTCCCCGAGCGCCCCTTGAAGTACCTTCGATGGGGGAAGCAGACGGTGGTGAGAGACTCTTGCTCTTTCCCTCTCGTGGAACCTCTCCCTCGAGGTTAGAGGTCTCAGGTCCAGCAGGATCGGCAAACTCGGGAGAGCTTATATCCACGAAATAACCAACACATATAAAGTCCTCTTCAGCGGAGGCATCTCCTTTGTGTCTCCGGATAGGCCCCACCTCATTGAGAATGTCCTCATCCATCGATGACCTTTTTCGCTTATTATCCTCCCTCGGCTTCGAAGCTGACAGTCCTTCCCCCTCCTCGAGGGGGCACGGTCTCATCTTCGAGAACCTACTAACACCTGCGGCGGCGAGGTTAATACACATAAAAGGAAGCATTCCTCAAAAGGAAATCACATGGATCATATCGTGGTGCTTTGCTTCCCATCTGCCCTTTGACTGATCTCGCCACTTGCGTTCATCATAGGTTGACGAAGCTGCCAGACTCCGAGTCTAGTCTGCAAGATCGGGGATCTTTTCCGGCATCCACGGGACAGCTGAGAAATAGAAAAATAAACATTCTTATAAATCAACAAGATTAAAGGGCACTAAGGTACGTAGTACTTACGTTGGAAATTTCATTTTTTGGGGAACGACAGGAACTCTGCAGGAATGATGTCGACGGTCCTCAGTCGGACAAACCAACTTATCCATACTCGGTTCCGGTCCTCGTCATTGCTGGAAAAAAAAAGGCGTGGTCGATCATCGTTGTAATGCAATCAGGCCTCGACAATGCAGAGGCCGATATAACCTGATAAGGTGGCTAAGGGTAAGCTCGAGCTTGGCCTTTTCAGTAAAGTACCTTATCATCAACACTATCCGCCAGAAGGACAGATGAATTTGAGACAGAGTGACTCAATACCTTTTGCAAAATTCGAGCACAAGGCGGTCGAGGGGACCCAATATAAATGGGTACGTA
Source organism: Nicotiana knightiana (assembly GCA_005239525.1). NCBI lineage: Eukaryota > Viridiplantae > Streptophyta > Magnoliopsida > Solanales > Solanaceae > Nicotiana > Nicotiana knightiana. The sequence goes on from ML389228.1 coordinate 38,763, forward strand.
TACACATTCCGGAATCCCTCCACGTAGACCATAACATTCTCTTCCCGGGAAGGTATTTGCAGCATCATATTTTCTCCCCATCCACAATCTCTCCTCACAACCTCGAGGTGGTTCTCCTATATCGATCGAATAAACCTCGACAGATGCTCTCAATGTTCTAGGGCATCGAAGGGTTTCTCTAGTGCAAAGTCTTTCTTCAAAGAAAAATAGCTCGAGGTTAACTCTCCATACGCCGGCGGTGTACCACTGGCCGGGCAAGAAGTAGAGGTAAGGTTTACTTCTTCTTGGTGAACGTATTCGGGCACGGCAGCCATAGCTATTTGAACAAAGATAAAGAGAAAGAAAGCTCAAATAGTCTCGCAAGTTGAGAAAAGGAAGAGAACGTTGAAGAGAAAACTAGCTTTGCAAAGTTGCAAGACCTAAACTAAAGAAGGAACAAATGTATGTATATATAACAGATGGCGGATATTCACCCACTTTTAGGGCCAATTAATTCTAACAGGGTCGTTATGGTTTTTGGGAAGTGTACCAGCGGGGCCACCTCGGTCACTTCACGGTCATGTCATATGAATGTCGCTGTCACACAGCATTCGAGGGATCGAAACTCCCGTGTCAACCTAGCCTCGAGAAGGTGTCCGATCCAGAGGATTTCTGTTACTACAAGAACGGGCTCCGAAGAGCCACATTCAGAACTCAAAGGTCGTCTTTCGCATAAGGATTGTAGGGTAAAGTTGTAAAGGTATGAAATGAAGAGATGTTTTTTACTCCAAAAAATGTATTTACAAGGGTACTTTTACAAATATCCCTCGAGGATCCCATGTACAAAAGAAAAAAAAAGGGGAAAGAGCAAAACAGTAGGTAAATCAACTCTTCGCCTTCACTGCTGCCCAAGCCACTTTCAGAGACCTCGTCCGACATAGTTGGCATTGCCGATTCTTCCTCCAAGGCCATGTCTTCTTCAATATCGGCAGAGAGATCGACACCTTTAACGCTCGCTTCCTCGAAGGCTTGCCTCCTGGCCTGCAAGCGAGCATGAACAAACTGCCCGAGCCAGTTTTAGCTCAGCCTTCTCTAATATCTCCCTGGCCCAATCATTCACAGAAACAACATCCCTTTTGTACGAAGAGACAAACTCATCGGCCTCAGACTTCGCCGCAGATAATGCAAACAGCCTCCTCCTGATCACCTCGAAGAAAGTCTTGAATCGAGGATAGCTTCTCCTGAAGCGTGTCCCTCTCCGAGGCCATGACATCATTCAGCCCTACCAGTTTAAGAATTTCGGCGTCCTTGGCCACAGCATCCCCTCGGAGATGCCCCGCTAGGGCGTCCTTTTGCCTAATCTGAAAAATGTGGAAGATAATATAATTAGCACCCAGTATGGAAATAAAATATAAGATTATGGGTACCAGAATACCTGCTCGATAAAGTCGGCACTCTCTTGGAGCGCTCTCTCCGAGCCTGCCCAGAGGTTGATCAACTCCTCCTCTTTTAAGGCGCATAGAGCCTCCAGCTCAATCGACTCCGATATAAGTTTCTCAAGCTCCTCTCCACGATGAGTCAACTCATCTTGCATCTTGGAGAAGGCTTTGTCATACAGCTTCTTAACCTACAACACAAAGGAAGAAAGTTAGAAAGCAAGAGTAGAAATTCGAAGAATAGCATACTATATTAAGAAGGTCACCTGCTTTTGGAGCCTCTTGGCCTCCTCGAGGGCAACGAGGGAATCAATATCAGTGTCCTCCTCAACACCTTCAAAATAATCTCTGAATGCATCATCCTCTCCATGAGAGGTCCCCAAACTGGGGGCATTCCTGTCCTGGGCATCTCGTATCTCCCCTGGAGAAAATAGCGGGCCCGATTAGAATCCGACTGCAACATCAGCCTCCATCGAGGCCTCCTCTCGCCTTCCAAAAATTTCAGAAATGGGCCTCTCAAACTCGCTGACGCGGGTTGTGCCATGTCGATGAGCGGCTTGGGGACCGCAGTCGAACCCTCCTCGAGGGTCTTCTCAACACAAGGCAGGTCCGCATCGGTCGCCTCCGACTCAGCAGACGTTCGCCCAGCAATTCTCGAAGCATCAAGGCTTCATTTTTCCCTTTGTACCAAAGGGCAGGTGTCATCATCTTCCTCCTCAGCTCGCAGGCTCTCAGCGGCCATTGAGGATAGGACTGTAGCATCGGTCTTGGGCTTTCGAGCCTTTGCCTTTTTGTATTTTGGAGACTCCAATGATGTCTCCTTTTTCATTTTCTTGTCCTTATCAGTTTTCAGAGACTCTTCCTCACTAGGAGGGGGTGGTCTCATCGACACACCTTCCCCAAGGCTTGTACAAGCTTGATGTATCAAACCCACCACCATAGAGAATACTTACAAAGAACAAGAGAACAACAATAGTGTGAGCATACCGTGGTTCTTAGCATGCCGCCGTGTTTTAGCCAACTCGCGCCAGATGCTTTTGTTGTATGGAAAGGCGGAATCCAAAAGTTTGACCCATCCAGGAAGGTCCTGGACCGCACCGGAAAAACAAACGGTGGGTGCACAATTAGAGGAAAATCAATCAAGAGAAAAGGAGGTGGTAAAACATACTCGATATGGGGATACTTACGTTTCATATTCCATTTCTCCGGGAACGGCATTCTATCAGCATGGATGATGTCCGAGGTTCCGACTCTAATGAATCGTCTCATCCATCCCCGATCCTTATCCTCATCGATGTAGGAAAAGAACGGCTTGGATGATCAACGATGCGGTTCAATTAAACCCCTTCGAAAGAGACGAGGGCTGTACAATCTAACCAAGTGATCGAGGGGGAAAGTCATTCCCTCGACCATATTGGAAATATATTGAATCATATATACAATCCTCTAGAAAGAAGGATAAATTTGACCAAGCGTCAATCGGTATTGACTACAAAAGTCAAGAATAACCGGGTCTATCGGTGGAGAAGAAGAATCTATGGGGCCTAAAGTGAAGAGGTATGTATATACACTAAGAAAGCCAACTTTGTGCGTGACTATGCTTTCTTCGGCTGTGGGGATTTCTACTTGGGCCGCCTCCCCCCAACGGCAGTCTAGTTTTACCCTCTCTATATCGGTCTCTACACTCATTCACCGAGACATGGGCTCGCATCGGCCCGGTGTAGAAGGGGGGTTTTCAATGGTAAAATCGAAGATGGTGTCGAAGGGACCGGGGATGCACTGCTCGATGCTTGGAGAAGCTTTAATTTGCCCTTAGACGGGCGTGATGAAGAAGCGGCTCCCTCTTTTTGAGGTACAGTTTTGGAAGTTTTTCCATAATTGTAATTGAGTTTTGAAGAAAGAAGATGAAGAAGCAAACATAGAAAGAGGATGAGGGTAGGATTGAAGATGTTGTAAAAGGCAAACGATTGAAGTATTTATAGAGGCCCTTTGGTCATGTATGAAGCGGAAAGGTCGAACCAATAACGGTTCGTGGGCTTCTCAAGAATCGTGCTAATAATGACCTCTACGCAACCTTTATGTCACATCATTTAATGTTCTGATGAGGCTGACGTCATAATAGGGATATCGAAGAGGCAAGAATTCAACACCGTTTCTTATAACTTCATTCTAAGAAACATAGGGACTATCTGTATACATCTAAAATCAGAGCTCTCCGATTTTATGACCATTACGGCGCTTCATATCCCGTCTTCAGAAGGCTCGAAGCAATTCGAGTTTTTATATTGAGGGGGCATGTTGAGGACTCTCCATG